>KN549718.1:56555-73318 GCA_000797555.1 Oesophagostomum dentatum | reverse complement strand
TTTCGATTCCAAATTAGTATGCCTACGGGTCAATCGAACCGGGTGACGTTTATCTTCAGCTCGAGAAGTGATAAGGTAATTTGACACGTCGTCCAGTGAATTTAAAGCCCCTAGCATTTTTTTGAATATTTTTCTTAGCTTAGGGCGGGTGTTGGAGGTTGGGACTTTGAAAGCCGTGTTTAGCCGAAGATCTTCTGCCATTCTATGCGGAAATCTCACCGACCTTGATTTGATTCGGTTCGCAGCACTAGACTCAAATTCGTGATTTTCTGATTCAGGTCACTCGGGCGATTCGCCGAAAACGTCGCGAGTCCATGGCAATTCGTCGCGAGTCACGAGCCACACGGGTAGTGGCTGCAATTCTAAGTGGGTCACTTGACTCCTTTGTCTTAAATCTTCATACTTAAGAATGACGATTTCAGTAGCGTTTTTGATGTGCTGGATCCCATACTTCTGCGTCAGCGTAGCACGTGGAATCGCCACTGGCTTCGGCTACCCAATCGACATTCAGTTCCACTTACAACTGTACTTGCTAACTTCATGGCTCGGTTATGCCCATTCATGCTTCAATCCGGTGATCTACATGTGCCTGAATAAGAATTTTCGTGCCACAATGCGTCGCATTTTCGGAAGAATGTCGAAGGAGGAGCACTAGTCAGCTCTCGAACAAGAAATGTAAAACCCTTGGGTACAGAAAATTATAATCTTTTCCATAGCGAGAGATGAATTCGGAACGGAAATCATATTCTGTACACTTTTCGAAACCCACTGTATTGTACTTTTTGTTGTTGTATTGAGATACTGCATGTTATCCAGTACTTTTTGCCATCCTTGTGTGCCAATACGCTTTATGATCTCATTGCTTGTATATTTTACATATCATGTCGGGTGGTCATAATGACTTTATTTATAAATTTTTTGATTACCTCAGCTTATCTCTTTGTTGGTGCTTCCACCTCTATTTAAATGTCGAAGATTTACCTTTCATTTGAAAAATCTGACTAATTAGATGTCGGAATACTTATACATCTTCTTTTTGAATTGAGCTGTGTTCTGCAAAATTTCCTTGACAATATCACTGCTTGCAATGGAATTTTTGCGATCACTGGAAATATCCCCGAAATAATTTTTAAAGAACGGAGAGGGGGGTATTTATTCGTGCAGTTGTGTACATTGGTAAACATCGCCGCCTAATCTGATTAAGACGCCAAGGATATGTAATCTGCAGATTACAGATCGTCTAACGCCTAGTCTCAATTTTTATAATGTGTTTTTGAGCATTATTTTTGGTCCAAAGTCCACTAACATACTGGAACGCCTATTTTTTATAAACAAAACTAGCTTTTAAAAACCCGTTTCGATAGAGTATGTAACTTTCGGAACAATACTAGGAAACATCATTCTGCACTTAGATAACGATAAGCACATTCCTGAACAAAGGCAGTGGAAGGACGGACACTGGACTTCCTTTTGTACAAAGTATCGGCAGAGAGTTGGTGCTACTCCTGATATATAACGTGTATCAACTGCTTCGTTCAAAAGACTTAAAATTTGCAGAACCTTTTGGGATGCGTAGCGTTAGGCATACACACCTTTCCTCGCACCTCACCAGGCGCCTTTAATTATTACCGAAAGTTACCCAGCGTGCATTCTGAGTAAGGAAATCTGAGGCATACGGACTGTACTAAAAAGTGGGAATGGTTACGTGCATCGCAAAGAACATTTAAAGAAAAGTATCTGATGGGGTAAATGCGGAAAGTTGCCAGCGTAAAAAGTGTTCCACTGAACATTAGGATTGTAGAAATTCATCTTCCTTATTGTTCCGTCGGAGGCCCAATTTATATATGCGCATCTGTTACGGTGAAGCCTTAAATTATAGACGTTTTGACGAGTGCGAGACGTAATGTCGTGAGCAGACAAGCTCTCGAGCTGCCGTCATTGGTTAGGTCCGCCCACATTGGGTGTGGTTAACCAATGACGGCGTCCACGGCTCGTCCCTGTTCATGACATTATCTCTCGTACTCACTGCAACTCTACGCGACACCGCGCGTGTGGCGAGTTCTCAATAGGTTCAGCGTTCCTACAATAGGTGCTACCGGCGGCCATTCCCTCTCGTCGGTTGTCCCTGCAGGAATGCCTGTTGAGTACCCTACAGTAGTAATTGAAGGCACGAGGAGAAGTGCAAGGAAAGGTGCGGGTGCCCAACGCTACGCACCTGTGTGCTGTATGTGTGCTACAGTAATCGCGATTGTGCCGTCAGACGAAACAGGACTATAAGTGTTGAAACAGCAGCTATTTTCAGTGAAAGAAACAACTTGTCTTCAACTTGAGAAGTGCGTGCTCTAAATCAGTGTCTATCGGTTTCGAATCGCAAACAGAATTATTACGTGCTTTCTCGAAATTAGATATTGTGAGTTCAAAGTTTCTGCTCAACTAGAGATTCATGCAGAAAGCTCGTGAAAGTTAAGATCAGTGACGAATTTTGGTCGAGTTTTAAGTTGTGAGGAACTGTGTTAGCAAAACCTGGGTTCTGAGCCAAGTTTTGATCCTCGGGAGGACCGATCGCATTAATATTTTGGTTCGTCGATAGATAAGATAAGAGGCGAAACGAACGAAAATGTTCCAACTTCACACCAATTCCAACGCCTTTGTTTTTCCTTCTTTTTATTCCTCATTTCTTCTGCAACAAAGTCATAATTGTGCGGTTTGCTGGTTTGCTGCACCAGCGTATTAGTAAGAAGTTTTACAGATGAGACGTTTTTTGTTGAAAGAATTGCTTTCCCATGCGCTTTTTCGACTGCTATGAAATTATACAGGGATCCTCTAGAACTTGTTGAGCACTGACGCCATTTGGCACACTAAAAGCTGTAAGCTTAGGTACTTCTGCCTATATCGATCAATGCAGCTAATCTCATACTGTAAACCTTTTTTGAAAGTAGGTGTCTGTTATGCATCTGTTCGCTGTTTTTCTTTTTTCCGCAACGATTGCTTGCCAGAAGACTTCCTTTCTCTCTGGGAAGAAAAGGCTTTTTATGCACAGCTGTTTAGATTTTCTGTGAATACACAATGTGTGCATATAAGGTCGAGCAATTTATTTTCTTCGAGAATTTCTTTCTTTTTAAGCTGTTTTCTATTTTCCAAAAGTGGTAGCTCTTATATAAACAAGCACTACTGTCTTGAGTAGGCGAAAAAATTTTATTGCACTCAGTTACAGAATTCATTTTGCAACCAAAAAGACACAACTGCACGATGTCAAGTTTTAAATATCCTATCTAGTGTTCATAGAACCTTACCAAGAACTTGCAAGCTCAGATGACCTGGAAGAACACTACCTCCGGCTCCCTTAGAATTTACAAAGACAATGTTTTTAAGTGAGATATATTGAAGGAATGTGAGAATAGGAGATACGTTGGTATGTTCGGTGACGTTTAGATTAACGTTGCGAGTAATCGAATCATCTACGAATAAGTTACTATGCAATCACACAGTGACGTGATAAGAAACGTAACAAGAGTTCTCTGGTAACTCGTTTGAAAGTAAAGGAATATGCTAAGCTATGAAAAGTACTGGATTCAGGTGGTCTAGAGGTCTGTAAACTGCTTCTATAATGATTTCGCCCTTCGTCGATTGAGCTCGACCGTCATTCTGTGCGCTTTTTCCCGGATCGCGTCCAATTCTGCTCGATGCTGGAAATATTCGGAATTATTGCTGGAAATAGTTCTGCGGTAAGAATAGACTTACTAGTTCGTGGATGTAACAATGCATTGGTGATTCGTCTTCTCCATTAGGGCAATCTCGTTGTCCATTACATAAATCGGCATATCTAAAAAAAATTTGGGATGAAATGCGTGTTTACAAAATAAAGAATGAGCAATTGTCTTGTTTTGACGAAAACTAGAGACTTCATCTCCAATAACCCTTTGGGTCTCGCTTCTACGTATATGTACCAGTATTTTTTTCCTTTCTTCTAACAAATGATCTGTTAAATCTTATACGTTGCATCGGCTGTGCTCTAAGAGTACTACGCGGAACGAACTTGACGGGTTTGAAATGCCGCAAAACGAGCAAAATATAAGCCGTCAAAATTCGTTTATTTTTCGACTTTTTGTCGATTTTTTAAAATATATATATCATGATGTGGAAGCATGTGCCTATCGAATGTATATTGTACAGAAAATGCATACTATAATTTTTCGTTGCAGATTCGACTTCATAATTTCAATAGAATTTAGAATAGCAAATCATGGTTGACAACAGTACCTCTGTCGAGGCTTTTGAGGGCAGGAGTTCGTAAACACCATCAGAATATAACATTGTAAGGCTCTGCTGAGAATTTTAGCCTTCCGAGGTGTCAAAATGCGTATTGAGCTTACGCGCATTTCGATTTTCGATTTTCGGAAAAGCATGCGACTGCACAGTCTCATGTGCAATATATCTTTAAAAATGCATTAAATGCGGTGAAGAATATTCTGGCGAGACTGCAAGTCCGCTATGTATTCGAATAAAGGAACATATAAGTGGGAGAGATAACTCACGCTTATCAAACCCGCTGGGATCTCATCGAATAAGAAAACACCAGGACGATAACTTCGAAATGCATGTCCCAATCTTAGCAACTGAATCAGACATCTCTGCGCGAAAAACTCTTGAAGCTTTCTGGATTCATGCCAGAATCCCAAAATTAATCGCAGGGAAGAGCGCCCATCAATCACCAGTGATCTTGTCCCTTATCTAAGTCTCTGCAATCTTTGAGGCATACTATATAAGGACTGCAGTAGCATGCTAAAGTTCATTCTGCTACCACGGTTTCCAGTGGGGTGGAGCTCTGAAGAAGGCGAAATCACCGAAACGCGCGTAAGCTCAATACGCATTTTGACACCTCGGAAGGCTAAAATTTTCAGCAGAGCCTTATTTTTAAATGCCGAGGTTAAGAAACAGCCGAACGTTCAAATAACATTTGTACTCCTACGATGATGGCGAAGAAGAAACTAGCTGGACTGTACCGAAAATCCTACCCAAGTATTTCTAAAAATTTCATTGAAAGTTTTAGAAGCGCTTCCTCCCATTCATATTTATACAACGTCAGGTTAAAGGCAGCGTACGCGGAAAACAAAGTTGTCTAAGTTTCCACATCTAAAGACGAAGACAGCTCGTGGACTCCTCTTTAAAGTTATTCCGCTTTGAATTCGAATGAAGCAACCTAACCGACAGCACAAGTTTGAGTAATGAAATGATCAGTATGCTAAACTAAATCTTCATTTATTCCGTCTAAACTTGTGCTGGCGGTATAAGATCTCTAACAAGGAGGGTAGTGGAGTAATCCGATTTTCTCGAAAACGGTTGGGTCTTTCGGATCCAAAGTCGGATAGCTTTAAAGAGGTCCCCACCAGCTGTCTTTAGATGCGAAAACCTAGATAACTTTGTTCTCTGCATACAAAGATTATGCAGCTTCATGTTTAGGTATTCTTTCATTTTAAGAATCTTAAACCTCGTTTTTCGATCTCAGTACGGCCATTTACTCTATGTAGTAATTATTTTTAAATACAGAAATCCTTATCCGAGGAATGTTCCACTGCAGTTGCAATTCGTATGGACCTATTCATATGACGCATAAGCAGCTTCTTCCAAGCTTTCGCGCAGCTCGGGACTCAAAGGGTTAAGCAGTAATTATTTTTTGTAGTTCTACACATTTTTAATAATCTCAGGGTTGTTTTTGCAAACTCGATAATGTTATTGAGTAACCTTCGATGAAAATTTAGAGAGGAAAAGAAGACCGATTTTATGCGAATCTTTTGCATAAACTCGGCATATTATGCCAAACATAGGAGGAAATTTTATCGCTTCGGTGTTCTCAGGCAGCAATTTTCTACTTTGAATTTATCTTTTTTTGAATTCTCAAAATCTGCGAAATATTTGCGCCGATTTTAGAATAGTTACCATACGTTTAAAAAATTCAGCTTCCACCTGCTCACTGGAGCTCTATTTACCAAAGCAACCAGGCGAACAAACAAGGTACAGTTGCAGATGGAGTAAAGCGAATAGTGGTAGTTTACTGGTAAGGCCTAATTGCGTCGAAAAGAATAGATATCCACTACTGTATCATTCCAGCATTAGCACTTCTTTTTGCGGTGTCTTCTGATGTGTCGCTGCAGGAAAAGGCAAAAAGCTATAGTCGAGCTATCAGCAGATAAAATACTGCGTCCAGAAACTACCGCAGCTTCTTTAACAGCTAATATCGGTGTGGATGAAACCGACAATGAGCTGAGCAAGTGTAAACATTTCAAGCCCCTGTGCTGGATACGGTATATATTGGAGCTTTAAAAATTGCTACTGTGGTTTATCAAAACCCTTTCACAACTTCGAAACTTCTCAACTTTTCCCCTGGCTGAACGCCTCATTTTATTACTAAAAACTGAAATCTCAATATTTGTACCTCAGACTTGCACAAGGCTTTTTTGTAGTAGCAGCGCCATAAACAAGCTTCAGCTTTTGAAAACAAACCCCAAACTCGCGAAAATACTGTTTGTCTTACTCAATGTTATCGAGACAAGAGGTGGATCGAAGTGGGTGGTTTCCTTCTAAAATAATGAAAGACGTTCCGTTCTTCTGCTTTTCTGAGTAAAAATAGACCTTCTATGGTGAAATCGTAAGCAGCACATCATCTGTGTCCAAAAATGTACGCATGACCCCCCTCCAGTCGTGAGGTTTTTCTTCAAGAATTTCAATACACGGACATGACGTGATTTGTTGTCCAATAGGCGCTTATGAATTTCTTGCGTCACCATACTCACAAAAGAAAGGTTGCCGGTTTTGCGCTAGTCTGCAGGTGCTTTGTGTTGCATGCAACCATCGACAACAAGTAACTGTGGGTAGTAAAGCTTCCTGGGTCAGCGGAAATAACAGCTTCCTTTTAAATAAACGAGTGCAGAAAAATCTATGAAGATATGACAGAAAAATTTCAAGACTTTACTGAGATTTCTCAGTTTTTTACCAGGAGAAAACAAAGTGCAGTTTACCTAATGCACGGCCACTCCCCGTCTGGTCCCGGTGATGGACATGGTTCCGTGTGTTGGCCATTTAATACTGTGCATTCTGAAAATAACTAGATTAAATAGTAAGTCAGCGCGCATAACTGTTGTGACATTACTCTTCACTTTTTATTTTTACAGTAACAAGAGCATTTCCGCTTGAATACCTTTGAACTGTATTTGCACTCATTCTCTACCCAAAAATAGGTCAATAATTAATGAGCTTTTTACAAAACGTAAAGAAATTAATGTAAATAATGAATTCCGAACATTCTGAAACGATAATGGAGAATGTGATTTCCCCCGTAGTGTAATAACTGGCGACATTGAAAGCAAGCAAATACTGTATAAGCCGTTTTAGGTTTTGAGCTAGCGAACGGTTCTGTTTTATATTTTACTCATAGTGGTACGGTCATTGTAGATATTTCCAAGGCAGTTTTTTGCCTCTACAGAAAGAAAATGTTGCCGCCTTAAAAGCTCAGAGCAGTTCTACGGAAGAACTTTCGCTCAGGTTTTTTTTGAATTCGCTAAACGAAAATTTTTTATGGATTGCAAAAAAACAAAATGTTTGGTTTTGAGTCCTTAAAATTTCACCCAAAAAAAGTGCTGTTTTTTTAAATCTCATGCTGTAGATGTCTGCTAGGCTAAATTCTTCGAAGCAGAAAAATGTAGTTGGGAGGGACGGTAATGAACGAAGCTAGTACCCTTCGATCGATGCTACTAGAGAACCCCTTAGAGCTAAAGCGTGAGTTTTTGTTTACCCTGAGTTATGACGTTGCAAATATCGCTAATTTTCTTCGAAAAACACCGGAAATGAAGCGTTTTCCACCAGTACGTTGTTAATTGCACCCGGATTAGCAGCATATTTACGTAAAATGCTGTTGAGCTCAAGTTAACTTTCCTATACAAAGAATGCTCCAATGCTTTTTCTGTTTCTAATAGAAAACTGAGTGACAGTTGCGACATCGTAACTTTCGAATAAAAGCTTACGCCTTCGCATTTTTGGAGTTTTCTAGGCACGACAGCTTCCATCTACAGTACTGGTATCGTTTGTTATCGTTTCACCAACTACACACTCTTCACTGATTGGAATCAGTAGAGTCAAGGGGAAAGTTTTAGTTGACATCAAAGTTTTTTGCAGTTAGAGTCTGCATGCAATTTTTATCTTGATAATCCTCTCTTTTTAAAACCAAGCCTTTAGTCTAAGACTCTAGGGATTTACTGCTAGCTATTTTCGTTTGCGATTATCCTCTTTAGCTCATGCTTTCATACTATTTTTAGTTGATGGTTTAAAACGTACGCATGCTGTATAAAGAAGGAGATAAAGTTGGAAACAAATAATCTGCTGTACTTATCGCTGATAAGTGAGCTAGACGAGCTTGTTACTCATTTATTCATGTCTTTACTTGCTGGCGTTTTCGCGGATGTCGCCTTCTTCCGCGCCTGTAATGGGATTATGAAGAGTAAGTATTCGATCAGTGTTCTTTTAAACAATTACACTGAATTCGAGAAACGTACTAATTTCATTGAGAAGCAGAGCAGGATGCCAACATACCTTTCGTAGCCGTTCTACTATTAGGTTGGAAAGAAAGTAATGAGCCCTAATTTTGAACAATCATAACGTTTTTTTATGAGAGCAGGAAGGGAACTACTTCATAGTAAGTCAGAGAACTCCTTCCTGAATCCTTAGAATTTGCGTCATCATTACCCGTTGTAGTCTTCCCCTACTATGGCGGCTAACTTTGTCCCCGGCAAAATTCATCTCCGATATTTCCGACCTTTCTTCTTTACCGACGGCTAATCCGCAACGGCAGCTCACTACAAATTCGAGCAATTGTACTGAGGAGGTATTGTTTCTAACGCCACAGTGAAGCGCTGGTTCGCGCATGGTTCAAGAAAGGCGACTATTCTCTCGACTGAGGAGAGGTCAGGTCGACCTATGGAAGTGGACTTGGATGTGCTGGAGATCAATCCGTTCACTACTACTCGAGATCTGTCAAGGACAGGTCAAGGACCCTCCGATATGTTTTTGAGAAATTGCTTGAAAATGAATAGTTTTAAAAAGGCTCACTTCTTTCTTTCCAACCTAATAGTCGAACGTTGTTCGCACCCGCTCACTGAGTACACCGGTCAGTTATCATCGCAAAACCTTAGAGGTATTTTGGATATACGCGAAATCCTGGAATGATCCGCAAGGAAGAATGCCTGTATATCACACGGGAACTCTTCCTTTATCTGGATCAACTTTTCTGACCATATAAGGGGGAACCTCAGTCATTGACCGATACGCAAAGTAAACGGTTGCGGACAACACGTTCTCCTAATAGAACGCCTTCGAAAAGTATGTTGACATGCTACACTGCTCTTCGATGAAATCTAGTTTCTTGAATTCAGTATGATTGTTTGGAAGGACATTGATCGGATTATTTACTTTTCGTAATTCCATTACAGGCTCTAAAAAAGGCGACATCCGCCGAAACATCAGCAAGTAAAGGAATGAGTATGAGTAACAACCTCGTGTAGCTCAATTATCAGCGACAAGTATATTTCTATGATATAATGCCGAGGTTTATTGATCGGCGTGCATTTGGATTAATCTGCTGAACACAAACCCGCTCTTGTAGCTCGGGCCATATGGAAATTAGCGCTGGTGGTGCCTATTTTTATCTGTTCGCCTGCCTTTATTCCTGCTGTGGCTCACTTAATTAGCGGAGCATATCTCAACGGTCGAAAAAGAACTTTGCGGTTAAAGCAATTCCTCCCCTGAGATCCCCCCTCCCCTCTCCAACCTTTAACATTCTTTAGGGCAATGCTAAGGTTTATCTGCCCATGCTGTCGTTGGCATGGCATACACGTAAGTAGTGGGAATAATGTGTACCGTAACCTGAAGGTTGACGTTGATCGGGTGCAGGTTAGTTAGTTCACTCTAATTAGCTATAGTACAAAAAAACTTTTGAAAAAATCCTTACGATTTCTATTTTTGCTATCATGATAGGATAATATTATTATAGCGCTAATGGGAGAAATTTTTTGAGCGGTAGACACTGCTTTTTATATTCGCATTCTACAGTACATCAATTAACCTTGTAGGCATTTGCTTTTGGAATGTTTTGACGTGATCCATTAACATCGCAATACCGTAATATCGTAACATTACTGCATCTAATTCTTTTTTCTGTCATATACTCTTGGAAACTACTATATAAACTGGTTAAAAAATCGTTTGACGAAAAATAGCAGAAGCTATTGATAAGTTCACTTCTGCCGACCAGGTTGTTATGGTGGACTTTTTATTTTCTTCCGTCTACCTCACTGCAGATCGCCCTAGACAAGGCCTAAATCGACAGATCGGGAGGAGACTTTCGACAACATAGTACACAGATTGAAATAACCCACAATTCGCTTTCAGACCTCTGAAGAAGAGGGATTGTCGAAACGTCAGGTCGAAAATAAAAGGTCCACCATAACAACCTGTTCGGCCAGAAGTAAACTTATCAATATCTAAATATATCATGCCCAGGTCCCAAGAACAGCACATATGGAACTTACTGAGTAGCAGAGGCGTAAAACTCGTCAAACCCAAAAAGCTAAAGCATGCTAAGAGTAGCATGTGTCATGAACTCTTGATCATAATGCGGTAGTATGTACTTTGTACCCCGACGTCATGATCCGATTGTGACATCTATAAGCTACAGGTTATGCTAAGCTACTGAGAATCTCCCTTAAAGAATATCTTAAGACTTTCAAATATTAGTACAAGAAACTACGGGAATGGAAGACAAAGTGAAAAGAAAGGTAAATTTCATAGAAAAATGTATGCTACAATTGGGTGACCCCTCATTTAACTAGGCAATATTTAGTAGTGCTGGTAGTGTGTGTACCAACCTTTCCTTCTGTAAATATTATCAATTAAGACTAATTAAGTGACGTAAATTACTAGCGTTAAAGAACCACCGAAGGTATTTGACCCTGATGCAGCCTAAACATAGCGCATCGGCCGGGCAATAGACACAGGGGACAAAAACGTTGCTTATACTCACCTGTGGTCCTCCATGCAGCCAAATGAGTATTCCGATGTGTTCGGTCCTGAAATGCTTCATGAGCTTCATAAATGAACAAATATGGACCTAGGCTCGCGGACGAAACTTACTTGTCGGTGTTTCGCTGAACAGAAGGCGAGTAGGCACGTTAACAACACAATACTGGGCGATATCATCATGAAAATCAGTCTGAAATTTTTAAAAAATAAGCATGAATTAACAAAACCCCACGTATTCGGTCAGCGAGACGACGATACCAGATATTCAATTAGACAAACCTTGAGAAGTCCTTCAATTAGATACAGCTTTAGTCAAGAGAGGTGGAGATGCGTAAAAAAAGCCTGATCGGGTGACAAATCAGCCCATATAAAATTAAGTCTAATTCAATAAGTTTATCACGTAGCGACGTCATTAACGAAGAAGACCTAAACGACACCCCCTAATTAGTGATGAAACAGTGCAGGCTTCCGCAAATTATTTCTGGAAAAAGCTATTTCGAGGCGATAAAATCCTCTGTGAAAGTGCTTTCTGGAATACTACTGCATCTTCGAAGCTTTGCAGGAAATTGTTTTGAATTATTGTAGGCATTGGACTCTATGCAGCAGAACAGTTCCGAAATGATGTTGATCAGTTGTTTTCCTTGAGAATATCCGCCTTCGCTGCGCACAGGAAACAGCAACAGGATACGGACAAAATTTTCCAACTTTTGCTCGAAAATCACAGTAATATAGATGTATGAAATTACATTAATCCGGAAGTGCGCCATAGTCTGGCCATTTAGCCGCTCGATTAGAACTCCTGTGAAGGAGAAGAGGCGGGAAGGCACGCGAGGAGATATCTTGTAAACGTAAGTAGGATTAAATGTGCATTAATTAACAGCTAAATACGTAGGCACCCATATTGCCTGGGGTAAATCTTCTATAGAACTAAGGATCTCTTGCCCCAAACGCACCATTTGCTTAAATTATCTTGACCTTTTGAGTTTATTTGTCTCCTCAAGGGTACTGTTAAAGTCATAAAAAATGGGAGGGAAAAATTAATGAACAAACAGATATGGGATAAGGAAAGTACAGAGCGTCGTCTGGCACGTAGTAGGAGAAATTAGCTAAAAGGTCACACGATGGGGTGCAGTAACCCTATGTTACACATTTGTACATATTTACCTATTATATAACTAGTTCTTATGCATTGTAGTTAATAATGAACAAAAAACACCGAGTCGATCATATTTTAGGTTCCAAGCAAAAGAAGAAAGACGAATAACGGAAGGAAACTCTAAAGCGAGGGCAGCCATAGTAGGGAAACGAAAAGCGAGAACAAGAAAAAGCAAATTTCGGAGAACACTATGCGTCATTATCTCAGATAAGTATTAAAAAATTTTCTGAATGTGCTAAGCATCAGTAAGTTTCATTCCTTTTAGAAAATCATCTAAAATAAGTACGCCTCTGTGAAGAAAGAAAGGCAGAAAACGGGTGTACCATGTTCTTGTACTGGTCTAATATAAGTTTTGTAAGCTTTCGAAAGCACCAGTGGATTCTCCGTACTCAGAGCTTTCTAAAAGTCCAGTCTAATTCTCTTTTTAGCAATTTTTAATGCATGTCAAAGCTTCGGTTCTTAGTAACAGAGCAATCTAGAAAGAGGTCCGGTTATGCCATAAATTTTGTTCTAATTGGTTGATGCAAGGTGAAGCACCTTCGTTTCTTCTTTTCATAGTAACGATAGAATTTGCGAAGATAACAGTTCTGTTATTTGTCTATCTACCAATGTTATGCGACAATATTAAAGCAAAGCTAAGAAGTCATATTGATGGCCGATTATGTATCAAATGAGATTATAAGACATATATATTTCTTATATTCTAATATATATATTTTTTTCTTGTAATCTAATGTGCATATGTATAATGTATAGGTGTGTATGCATGATATGTATATATAGTAACAATGTATAGTAATATATGGGTGCATATATATGTGTAACATATAAGAGTTTATCATAAAGTATAGCGACTACCAGGTGTACTTCGCAGATTATCGTTGGCTTGGCAATCTTCATCCTGCGTATCGGTTGAACGTGGTTCAGCCAGTCACTTGTCTAAGTTCGGGTATTGCTTTATGTCTTCTTGTAGTGCGCCTATAACCCTTTCTGTAAGGAAGGACATCCAGCTGCTTGGTGTGGTTGCTAGTTTCGATAGCTTTCTGGTCCTTTACTTCAGCAGTTTCACTAAAATCCAACCTCAGGTCGTCGCATGTCGTAAGTCGTAGGCAAGACAAGTCAATCGGTCTCCCTTTCATTTTATTTTCAGCTTTATCATGCCTAAACTCATTTGTTGGCTTTCTTATACCGCCTGCTTGTAACATTCGATGTTTTCGGCGCTTATAAACAGGAAAAAATAGATGGACATATGACTAAAATCAGTGTCTTGATTGTATTCGGATAGATATATGATGCTGCCTCCTCATCTTTTTCATTTCTACTATTTCTTTACTTTGGGTGAGATACACTAATGTGAGCTGCACAGAACTCCATTGCATGATTTGAGATTTTTGACTAACACAAAAATTGGTCGTCCTATTACAGGCTGTGGAGAAGCGAAGTGCCGAAATGCCGCCTAAATAAATGTTAACAACAACATATGACAAGAGAAGTACGTTCATTTCAAAAATATGCCATGGTTCGTGGGATAAGGGGAAGTCGAACATGGCGACCAACTGAGAAGATATCGTTGTTTTCAGTTTACCGGACAAGAAACTCGTTCACAGTGATCTTGATGGAGTAGGAAATTATAATTCTGTCTCCGACAACACATCCTCCCAAAGATTTCACTGCATCTCACTACCGCGAGACCATGACTGTGATTGTTGTTTCGTTACTCACCCTGTCGAGGACTTTCCCAGGTACCATTCTTCAAGTTTGCTTGCTAAACCTCAGAAAGTCTCAGAACAATGCCCTTAGCAAGCTGCCAATAGAGTAGAGAGTAGAACAGATGAGCTAATGATTCACCGTGACGCGCTGCAGACTGGAAACTAAAGAAACGCAGAGTGATGACCAAAGCACTCCAATCATGGAGTGCTTTGGTCATCACTCTGTATGCGCGGTGAAGATCTGACTAAGCATGTGTTTTGCGAAGACGGTTATATGTGATCATGCTGCAAATTTTGCTTTGCTGAGGGAAAACAATAATACTATCATAATCTCCTTATAATCACAATCACAACCTCTCTCATTTTTGCCCTATTCTCCGCTTTAATGTGAGGTTTAATTGTCCAAGAAATGCACACCTGTGCGGGCTGGTTCTGATTCATTCGTATGTTTTATTTCGTGTCGATCGATATTCTTACTTCGTGAAAAAGAAACCAGGGCCCGTATTCATCAGCAGTTAAACCTGGTTTAAGTCCAGCTTTTGGTTTAACTTGAACCAGTCTGGTTTAACTTAAACCAAATCTCTGATTCATCAACACATCTTCCACATAGTCCGGTGGTTTAAGTTAAACCATCGGTTTAACTTAAACCAGGTTTAACTTAAGCCGCCGAATGATGAATACGGTCCCAGGTAGCTAGAAAGGGTAGCTAATCTCGTAATTTTTGCCGTATCGATCCAAGTAATTTATATGGTACCTGTGATACTTCACACATTTAGCGAGTGTGTCTGGGCTAAATAGGCGTGATTACAACCCGGCTGATGAAAATCTTCGAACTGAGACTGAGCTAAGGGCTGTATAATGTGCCTTTAATTGGGGCAAGACTACTGTAGTGTAAGCCATAACGCATGCTTGTGATCGTGGGAAGAGCTGATTTATTATGTTAAGCAGCAGGATTTTTTCCGCAGTTGTGGCTTCTGTGGACGCAAACGTAATGCGATGCTGCTGCGAAATAGGCATTTGGAGGCTTGCAATTTGTATTATTAGCGAACTCTACAGTTCTCTACCATCTAATCATTCATTTATATTCATTCCTGCCAGAGGCATTTAAAGAGCTACGGTGCTCTTGCCAAATAAACGTCGGTGCTGAAAGAATCCCTCATTCTCAAGGCTTTTATGCAAATGAGGCATCTTACAAAGTTGTCAAAAGGAAGGTAAGCTTCAAACTATTACGATGCTTATCCGGATGCATGGTTTCATATGCTGCGGAAATGCGAGCAATGCCTGAAAACTCCTAAGCTGCTGAGAATAGGCGCGTTATTTTAGCCCAAAAATCCAAAGAAATACAAAAATAGGCACGCATTACATGCATGCATCCTTACGTAAATGGTCAATCCGTGCACTTTACAGTTCTTTCGTAAATGAAGCAAAATGGAGTAATATGTGACAAAAGCAGTAGCAGGAAAAAATAGATCGTATATTGTGTGGAGTACATCTTTTGATTTTTATCGCATACCCTCTTGTGTTCAAAAGGTAATAACATTTTGCCATCCTTAGGGCAGCAGTAGGCTTAAGCTGAGCGCTCTAAATTTACCAGAACAAATAGTATTTACGCTGAACGGGGAAAGAATAACACCATTTTTTAAAACATAGCAAATGACCAACCTTGGATTAGGTGCTGTAGTGGCAACACCGTCTATCGTTAGGGCTTGGTGATTTACCCTTATCCGGACCTACGGAATAGATGTGAAGGATTCATCGACTGAATAGAATCAATGGACTTTGAAATAAGTCAGATTTAGCATTCACTAATTTGTGACATAGATGGTCACCCGCGCTCGCCGGATCTGACAGCATTTATTTACTTCCTAACAAGCTATTTGTGGGATGAAATTTATGTTTGCGATGCGCTAACCCTTCAATAGACTAAACACTCTATTAACACTATGTTTGAGAAGGTTTATTGAAATTCAGAATTTGAACTGCAAAACTAATGGCTATACAAAGTTTCGATAACGCGCTGCCCAGTCAGTCGTCTATAAGTGTATGCGCAATAGTTAATTTTGTTTTAGCCTGAAAAAATGTTCTGAAGCATAATCACGCTTAGCACTCAGCTAAGTAACCTGTAAGTGAGACCAAATCTTTCTTCTTCTCTCGTTCACCTTTGCGGAGCTGTAAATCGCCTATTGTTATATAATAAAGCTTTACCAGGTCAAGGATACTACGCACTATTTTAAAAGAAATCGAAAGAATGTACAGTAATGTAACATTTGGGAGCTGTTTTCCGGAGTTCATCCGGCCAAAGCATCTTAAGGAAGAAGTCCGAGTATTTTGGCCGAGTTTTGGAAAAAGCGCTCGCCTAAAAAAATAACTTCTTATAAATTTCTCAAATGCGCTTATCTTCGGTTACTCTCCTCTGCTGTTTTAGAGGAAATGGTCCGGATCCGAGTAGAATATAGCGCAAAATTTAAGGTTTCTGCAGTTTAATAAACCAGCGGCAGTGATTAGAACGCTGTCGTTTAGTTAAATGCTCATCTCCAGACTGAAGCCATACGACGAAGTTTGTGCGCAGTGATTTATTTGACCAATTTTTCAAAACGACCGAAAAAAATAAGATTAAAAATTGGACTAAATTAAGATTAAAACGAAAACTTAACTAGTTTATCGAAAAGGTGTGACTGTTTCAAAGAAGTCGATCGAATAAGTCACTGTCGTTACCCATTTAGACCTTGAAGACGGCGACATAAGTCAAACTTTGACTGGAATTGTATAGCTTCAACAAAAGCTATTTGAGTAAACATGGCACGTAAGTCTTTGCTTTTGTGCCTTCGAAG
>KN549718.1:40269-53264 GCA_000797555.1 Oesophagostomum dentatum | reverse complement strand
TTGAACAACTCGTCCATGAAATGGCGGACGAGTTTTCTGGACCGATTTTCTTAGTCAGGAATGACTTTTGAGATGAGAAATTTGAACCTAAACCATTTCTCGAGTTCCTCTTTCAGAATCCGTCGAGAACTGAGAAGGCGTTCCGAGCGTGGATGCTGCCTTTAAAGCCTAAAATTTGCACACTTGTGCATATCTTGACACGCCGGACACGATTTTTTTTTCGTGGTTTGCGCCGAGAGGTCTTGGTTCTCTTGCACTTACAGGCAGAGAGGCACACGCGAAAACTCAGTTGTTATATAAGTAGATGTTAAAGCTAGCCAGTCAATAATCAATATCACCGGCGGAGTTGTGGAGCTTCCGGCTCCACAACACAAATATCGTCGATCTTACATCGCTCCGCTCCGCGAACGGCTTCTGTTGCTGAATACGCCCTCTCGAAAACTTAATCCTATAATCCTAGTCCTATACAAATTATCGCATGTGAAGATCAATTCGCTTGGTTGCAACGATTCTTTCCAGGTGATGTGCAATACGACCTGTGGTATTGCGCGACCCCACGCTACAGCGCAACTTCCTGACGAGGTTATCGGTTGGTCTTGTTCTGTAGCATTCGCTCTGGTTCCTTTATACGCTTTATCGGACTCTCGTTTTTAGGAAAATACAAAGCAAACGAGATGCTAACCATTCAGCAACATAAGTACAAGAATAGCAAGCCATCTGAAGAGTTCAGTTTTGAATTTGTTGCTATGCCCTTGCTGAAGGACAGAAAAGCTCTAATCGTAAAGGTACATCAAAGCGAGGGAGCCTCTTTTTTACTTTCTGTTCAACTTCGTAGCTTGTCACCACATCCAACCACGTGCTAACTCGCCGCCCCCCCCCTCTCCTCTACCCTTTTTAGTGCTGGGAGCTTCTTTCCTTGTCGCGTCTTCAGAATGGCGAAGTCCTAGCCCCGATAGGGTTTCAGTGTCTAATTTTCGAAACGGAACTCTGCAAAAGAAGCTCAGGTGTTGCTTATAGATCATCATCGCGTTTGAGCAGACAATGCTTTTTTCACTTTTTGCAAGTCTAACTAGTCTTTAGAAGTGCAATGGTGGGGTCGCGAAAAAAGAGCACGAACAAACAGAGCTAGTAGAATCTTTCACGTATTTTCTAATCCGTGGCAAAAGCTAGAGTTTATGGTGATGGTTTGTAGTGAAAAACATTGATGGTCGGTTGTCTTAGACAAAACCCATGAGTGCATTAGGTGTGGTAACTAAATCCTTTAAGCTTTCCCGAGAATTTAGTTTTTCTAAACTCTACTGCTTCTGAATCTGTCCCTTACGTGACTTGTAGGGATCGTCCCACTGCATACAGAGAGCAGGCTTGAATTTACTGGGTGTTTGCACATTTTCGAGCAAAAACGACTTCTTGAACTGCATCAAAGACTCATCTTTGAACTTTTGCCCTATTAAAACTAAGTAGGGTACATTACTCTCCTAAGTCAAAGCTCAAATTTGGTGTAATTAGTTATCGCTTCTTGTTAGGGGACCGTCATCATCCGGAGTGCACATATTGCACTAAGCTTGCTGTTCACGAACTCGAGTCGCTGCGAAATTACATCTTTTGCTTTCGAATAACACAGGATGACTTCCTCACCGATCTGCAGTGGTTCACGAATTATATGGACGAGTTTATTTTATCGAGTCAGGCTCAAGGGGTTAAACTTTATATTTTTATGTGCGCAGGAGGTGAATGCCAACTCAACAGATGACAATTACTTTTAGATTATTCATATTCAGAATGGCCTTAGTCGGAAACACCTAGCATGATGTAGGCAACATTAGACCGCTAAATTAAATCAGCCTACGAGATACGTATGATTGGCAAATGTCGACCAATTATGACGTTTTTAGTGTGGCTACTTTAATTTGAGTCCAAAAGTATGCGTGAGAACAATAAAATTAAGGGGGAAAGGAAAAACGGTGATGGTGGTGGAGAGGAGGGGGGGGTGTCCACTGACACAACTTGTTTTAACGCAGTGAAGATTCATTCCAGCAAAACATGAAGAAATACAGACAGTCACAAGAGGAACATGATACAAAAACGTGATAAAATCGCCCTTTCGTCAGGTTTTTTAGACCAAATAATAGAATGTTGTAAAACATGCTATGTGCGACACAGAAATTCGCCGAGATTGCACTAATACTGCTAAAATTCCACCTAATAACTCAGAGCATCTTCACTTATAAGGACTAATTCGTGAAACGCTGGAGCGATTTAATGAGGAAGAAACTGCAGTTAGAGTAGTGTGCTTCGCTATATCCCGAAATTCGCTTTCCTTTTATCTAGATGATTCTACAGCTAATGTAAGGGAATTTTTACAAACCAGTGGTGCTGCAAGCGCATAGGTGAGTGTCCAGTATTACAGGCCTCTACAGGTAAGCAATATGGGCGGAATCTAACAGACAGAATATAAACTCAAGGCTTCACTACAGCCACATCAGAGGAAACTCAACGAAAGAAGGCTCAGATCTTTTAGAAAAGACAAATATTTTGAGTATTTAAAGGCTCTGCTTATCTCCGATCGAAATTTAGCAGTAACAAAGACTCCCAGTAGTTCAACCAGATGAGTCGAGCTGTAAAAGATGCATATGCTGATGTTAGTTCTGCACGCTTAAGTCGATTGATGTGGTGAAAGTACCAGTAATGAGAGAGCTGCGACTCCATTTCTATCAAGAACAGCTTAATACTCATGATAATACCAGCTTTTACACGGCGTCGTAGTGCAATCTCTTGAAATTGACCTTTTTTAAAATTGTTTCCGTTAGATAAAAGCTTCTGAGCGTTCCTCTCGCTTGCTGGGGTATGCAAATTCTGCTAGGTATTTTTATAATTTTTCAGCAAAATTTCAGGAAAACGTCGCGACTTTCGGCCTATGCAATATCACAAAGTATTCCCAACCTATTGCATCATAAAAGATTGAAGAGCGAGTTTTTCATGGGTCAACTAGGAGTAAAAACTCGATTGCATGACCTAAAGTTGAACTAATATATTCCGAGAAAGGACACTTTTTTGAAAAGCTTGGGTGGTAAACAGATTAAGCCCAAGTGTTCCAAGCACTCTATCAGAAGGACGAAAAGGTAAACCTGTTAAGACGTCAAAGCTTTCAGAAGAGTCAACGTCTTACCTTATTTGACGTGAATGGGTAAGCAGTGTAAAGACAACACGTACGAATTATCAGCACTTTTCTGAGGACAGAGAGGAAAACTGACTTAAAATTCTAGACTTCGAACAAAGAGTGAGCTGAAAATAATGACACTTTGGATTGATATCTGTTAAAAGCGGAAATTAAGCCTTTCTCCACTTCAACTACAAAAAAAATCTGAGAGCACAATATTTTACATAGCTAGTTACGCGGTAATTAAGCAACGCACAGAATCAGTAACTAGTGTATTTCTCGGTTCTTCTCCGGGTGATGGCCTTCACAAACAGTTCGAGAAGTAATGCAATGCAGGATAGAACCAGATTCAGCGAAGACGTTGCAGACGACTGTCGACGAGGCCACACCCCTCTCACCGTGTAGGCCCAGGTTTAGAGGTGATTTGTGGGAGCAAAAGATTATTATTCGATTATATACAATATAAATACTCATAAACATAATGTACGGTAAGCTATCAGCAACAATTTAGTTGATTGGGTTCTCAGACTATAAGGAAATCGTGGTTCACGACGATTCAGCATATGATTTGTTAGAATAAATATCTGACCAAAATTTTCGAACTTCTAGTTTAAAATTCAACGAATGTTCAGGGGGCTTTTTTCAGATATATCTAATAGTATTCTAATGGATTTAGAACTGAGATTGACGTTTTCGCACTTTTCTCGCTTTTTTGATAAACGTCAGCGTTATTTCGCTTTTGCAAGTCGAAAAAAAGCAAATTTTCATTAAATCAGATAACGACGTGACAGAATGTTTAGCGAATTTCCTGCAATTTTACAATAGCATACAATTTCGGAAATTTGTTAAAGCAGAGATTTGCGAAAGCACATAGAAGAACCAACGGTGCTCTAGAAAAGTTTCGCTGATATTTTTGCGACATACTACAGTAGGTAAAGCAATACCTCCTTTCACCTTCACTTCTAGAGAGTGAAAAAACATAACATTTACAAAATGGTTTTAGTAAGCGTAGGACTCGGAGCCCTTGAGCATGTTGGATAGCAATTCATGACCTCATTTATGAAAGCGTCAAAATCTCCACCGCGGTCGTTGAGGCGAGTGAATTGGAATTTGTAACAGCATATTTGCTTCTAAGGAATCGTATTTATGCTGTTTTGAAAAGATAATATCAAAAGAAAAAAGCTTTATCCCACTTATGCTGCTTAATCGTCCGAGTACATTCAGCCAGCCTAAGTGTTTACTAAAGCTCCTAACAGATTAGAGAAATTCAAATGCTCTCACCTCATGAAAACTTAACTTTGATCTGAACCCGCAAATACCTTGTTTTGTCGTACAGGTTGACACCGCCAATCTATATTGCCCAGCTTTTCGCTGTCTTCAGAGACACGAAAAGAGTTTCTTTATCTGAACTTAAGTTCTGTGTGGCCAAACACCTCGTCTAGCTCTCGTGTGCTCAGCACAGTAGACATCCTTGAATCTCGGACTATGTGCGAGCTTGCTATCGCATTAACTGTCTGCTAGTAGTGGAGTAGAAATAACCGGTCCATAGACCCTAAACTAGCCTTAATGTGATGAGCAATCTTACACGATGAGAGGAATGGCGTGAGATCGCCAGTTGTCGGCATTTGTTCATTTCTCCCCTATATTTTAGATTCACTGCTTGGTAATAGGACGCTTTCAGAGCTCTACAAGCAGTCATTTCGCTTTTAGTACCCGGAATAGTGCAGCTTATATGTATAAAAGGGTAGGGAAAACTTAAATGAACAGCTTTAGCATAAAAGATTCCTTCTGTTTCTAGGGTCTGACTCTTCACGTAAAGAGGAGAACCAATAGATGAAGACTCAGGACCGAAAGCGTACAGCGTGGCCAATAGCAGTGTAGGTAATTTTCTGTGAAATTTAAAAAACACTTTTAAAAGCTACCTTGCCTTCTACGCAGGCCACTAAACGCTCCTAGGTAAATGAGCAGCCGGAACGCTTCTACGTGCTTGCGCACGAAAGCAGTTATTTCCTATTCATCTTGTAGTTTTTTTTGCTTTCACTTTATTCATTTACTGTTACATATGCATACATTTTTAATTCAGTTCAGTTTTAGAAATGAATTAGGAAGAGCGGAGTAAGGAAATGATCATCCGCATGTGTGAAGACTTCATGTTCTTCCGTACATATGGTTTAAACAATCCTAATTTACAATTCTTCATGAGGCTGTTGGGTAAAAAAGAACCTTATTTATAGCTCGTTTGATGGTCCTAGTGCTGTAAATATGGAAGCGCAGAGAAGAATAGGAGGCAAACTCATGCGCACTTAGATACTTTCGCTCGAGCTCCCGAGATTCCTACATTGCTTGTTTATTTTGTACTTTTGCGCTGGCTTTTCTATGCTATTTTCATTACAGTAAAATGCTAGTTTGCCGCTATTCTGGCGAAAAGTTTCAGTTAGTTAGCTAAAGTTACAGTTTTCTGAAATAAAAGAACTCACGAGATAAACGTTAATGCGCGCCTACCAATTCATACCAGTAGTCTTCTTGAACAGAGCGCTAGAGGCTAGTAAACGAATGCTATAAAGTGAGATTTGTTTTGTGATGCTTTAATCACAGCTGGAATACGCTAAAGAACAGTCGTTCAAAAAGCGCAGCTGGTTTTCGCCTTCGGTACCAAATAGTGAAGGTTGTTACTACCATTGGCAACAAGAAGCGTGGAAGATGAATTTAGGTGGGAGATTTTAACGACTATTTAAGCTGTGACTTTACAACAATGTCGGACTTTACTTTAAAAAAGTGCAGTTTATGGAGGGTGCAACTTATTTTCGCAATATGTCCATTATGTGCCAAAAATGTCAGGCGATATAACATCCGCCCTTTGACATTAAATAAATTAATGGAGCGTCCTTACTGAATGCGCGGATTAGCAAGTTTATTTGTTTCAATTCTAACTTATAAAGGGCTCTCCTCCTTCAAGCTCTAGTTATTATCACTGGTATTAATTAATGCCAATGATATTGAGTACTAATGGTTGGAGGTTTTTCATCTGCGTAGAAAGTTTAGGCCGGGCATATCTAATTCTTTCGGGATTTGCCGCTCGGTATGCATTACAAATATGCCTTACCAGCATATCACTATGTGATTAATCAACAAGACGATGCAATATATCCACTTTCAGTGTATGTACTTCCTCATTCACGCCAAAACACACTGGAGAACGATTAAGAGGGATAATGCGTTACGTCGCTGTGATAACAGAAACACGAACTGTACAGTACGAGACAACTGGAGCTCATGCTTGAAGAAGAAAGATTAGGGAGGTTGAAGATAAGCCCAGGATTTGAAAATCCAGTGTAAAATGAAGCGCCACAGAGCATCGAAGACAAACATGAACTGCAAAGCTGGAATTCATGGAATTGGTTTGGCTAACCAGGTTAGCGTAGCCATGTCAATAAGAATGACTGGAATAAATATCAACTCCCCAATCACCCCCTGTTTCTATTTGATAAGCAAACCACAAAAATCAGTGCTTCATTTCATTTTAGACCATGTGGCTGGCCTGGTTAGCAAAAGCAAATTTTCATGAAGAACAGCCCAGATTTGTGATAAAACGAGACCTTCGACTAAAATTTCAAAAGAAAGTGTTACTTTTTCTGAGCAGCAATGTAATCTCAAAATCCGCAATCACGAAAACACTTTCTAGAGTTTTCGTTTATGCATTCCTACTACTAATTAAAGCATGTATTAAAATTTGTAGTAAATTCTCGCCACGCTAGAAGTTGGAGTCGAACCTATTTTATTGATGAGGTCTTAAGTAGAAATGTCGCCAAACGACTCTGATACACATGGTTGGAAAATTATTCGTTGTGTTTCAATAATTCTTAGCTTGTAGAGCTTGTAGATCTCAGTAGATTAAATCTTCATAAAGGGTTCTTCATATGTTTTCTTTGCCGTAGATTTAACTAGAAGATAAGATGCACAGTTAAAAGCTTAAAAGCGCAATGCAGACCGCACCATATAAGGAGTTCCACGGAAACGACGCACGCTGCACTCTTCTTCACCTCTACGTGTTTCCCGTTTTCTTGCTACGACTTACTTCGTCTAATACTCGTCATTTGACATCGGCAGTTACTGATCATTGCACTTTTTAAATATTAATGTTATATGTATAATTTGCAAGGTATTTGTTTCATAAGAGATAAACACTTATTCAAGAATCGTGTTATAAAATCTAAATATCACGGCAGTGCATTTTGTAAACGGTTGCATAAATAAGGCGAATTCGTTCTCTTCTATCCCAATCGACCATATTAAACTCTAAAAACAGCATTTACACAGGTGCTGCAAGTTTACCTATTTAAAGTTGGAGCAAAATCGATTAATCAATACTATCGCTTAGAGGATCAAAGGCTTCTGCAATGTATAGCTTATTTTTGTGAAAAAAATAGGTAACGTATAACTAAATATATGTCCATAAACGTGTCAATGCACAGGACACTGAAGCAGATTGCTTCTTTGAGAAAGTTGATATGGTTCCTAGCCCGTGAACTCGTGCTGCTGCCTTGCAAAACCGAATTTTGGAGGTTTAGTTTCAATTGCTACTATGGTAGCAACCTAAGAAAGCTTAATGTTATCTTGGTACCATCAAAACTTGACGAGGAAGTTGGAACCGAACGCTTTGTTTAAGAAATTCGTTTTTACCTACTGCGCTGTTCAAAAATCATACATCAGCCCTACCATCCTTTTCTCCAGTTGTCCTTCATAAGGCCATGGTGATTAGTCAATAAAACAGCAAGCCATACATCGATGTGGTAAGCATCACAAAAAAAACTCTTGCGAACTACAACGAATGAAAAAGCCGCGAACCTACGGGAAAAGGAGTTGAGTCGACAACGAACTCTGCAATATCAACGAACAAGGCTTACCAGCTTAAACAGAATCAAGAAACGAGTAAGTCCCACATGTAGACTGTCATGCGATGTCAGATGTACGTTACTAGCCGAGCCGGCTATGGGCAAAATACAGTTCTGAATAAAGAATAAAGTATTGTAGCTACATTGACCACTATTGCATTGTAACGTCAACGCAATCCGAAATGGATAAATGCTTTGAACTCCTCAATCAACAGTCCAAGCACAAAATGTTTACCCGGGAAAAACCAAACAACAGCAGGCTACCCTACCTGTGTATGCAATTAATGGTTTCTGATGGTATAGTGAACATCAAATGGTATAGAAAGGAGACTTCTAAGAACATTATCGTGCATGCTTTGTCTGCGCATCCGACAGCTACGAAACGTGCGGTTGTTTGCAACATGCTCAGAACAGCTAAAGAAGTCTGCACCGGCGAAGATGAGCGTGAAGAATCGCAGAACCTGGCTTTCGAAATAATGCGCAAAAACGGCTATGCAGAAGTACTGAGAATGCCAAGAACGAGTATAGCCAACAACATGGGTGCACAAAATGATAACAAAATACCACTCTGTTTACCGTTTATAACAGACAAGGTCAGTAAAGAAATGAAAAGATGCCTTATTCGAGCACGGTTACAAAATGATGTTGTTCTATTGAACATACCCAACGACAACATCAAACGTCAGCTGGTTCCCAATAGGCTGTACGACAACACTTGTATTACAGAAAACTGTACCATTTGTCCTTACGGTAAGATAGGACGTTGCGCCAAAACGGGAGTTCTTTATCAAATAGAGTGTGCCGTATGCAAGGGAACTTATATCGAAGAGGCAGGCCGATCGCTAAATATACGTATCAAGAAACATCTCGCTGGAAAAAGACGGGAAAGCATGATAACACCATGGGGAGGCATAGAAGACTGGACCATAACGGTAGCGATTTTGATGTTAAATGTTCAATCTTAGCTTTCGAACCCAAAACATCTGCTAGTAAAGCGTTAGAGGCATGCTACATTTTGACCCAAAGCTAAACGGCAGAAATGAACCTTTGTCGATTACCACCGATCCGTTGCCGTTTTTACCATTCTGTGAGCTAAAATGCAGCTGTTACGGAGCATAGACTACCATATAAGATCCACACTAGTCATGCTCATTCGACCAATTTTGACAGACTGACCTAGTGCAGAGAGATGCGGTTTACTCTGCCCAACTAGTGGAACGCGTGGTAAGCGCGTCTCAACTCAGATAGACCTTTATCGTGAGCTTGTTCGGACGAATCAAATGCACAAGCTTGGGGAGGTATTTGTTGGACTAGGTTGTAGATCACTACAACATCTTGAACAACTTTCAGGCCTTTGACAACGACGTGAAGTCGAAAGTTAGGCCGAATAAAGGCACCTTCCTAACAACCTGTGAGGCACAAGAACATTAGTAATACAAAAGAACAAAGGATGAATTGGCGGTTATGGGGTGCTCCGTCAAAAAAAGTGATGACTCGATTAATGGAGCCCGCTGGTATGGAGCGGATCTTTGGACCAAGACTTGTTAGAACTTCTTTATGTTTGTTGAGTGTACAAAAGACATATTTTCCTGTAGGTTCTGCCTCTCAAAAACTATTTCTTTAAACATATAAGCGGATGACTTAATGCTGTAAGAGGAGACGATGATGTTATATTTTTCCAATCATTTGCTTTCGGAAAAGTCGCAAATAAAGAAGAAGCAGCAAAACTGCGATAAAACTCCGGTGAGACCTTACTATTTTGTGAGCTGGGCTATGTCTGACTAGTATCACTTAGCAAGAGACATGTTACTCATCCATAATGTTCGTAATGAGGTGTTCCATAAACGTGCTGTTACGCATGGTTTGCTATGCAAAGATAAAGATGGATAAAGCGGAAAACGGGAAGTCTGTCACATTTCTGATCAGTAGCCAAAACGGGATAACAATGAAGAATGGTGTGGCTAAGAACACGCTTATCCTTGCGGGGAGGCAGCATTTGAATATGAATAGGTCAACTTAATTATTCCGTTTATAAAACGTTGAGAACGTTTGGTTTTCGAAAAGGTTCTGCGAAGGTCTTGGACCTTCGAAAGGACAGCTACCGCGTTTTCTACGTTTTCATAACCTTGCATTGAAAACGAATGGGAATTGTATGCGGAAAAATTCTTCTTGTTTTCTCTAACTCGGCAAAGCAGTATTAGCAAGAAACACTCAGACATCTCTTGAGCATATAGTTCTCAGCCTGGATAATCGCCGATTTCCACTGAGCTGAACGTTGACCTGCTAAAGCCAGCTCGTGTGTCGAAGACGGCGATATTAAGCCTCGCTTCGAGTCCCCATTTCCTAATGGACACAAACATGTTTCAAGCAAGGGAAAAGCAAATACGGAATGGCTGTCAAAGCATCTTCAGAGATAATGAAAAGCAAAACCGTAACAAAGTTCCACTTTCGAAACGCAAGTTCGAACTCCTGAAGACCTTATAAGATGTAGGTGTCAATCAAAAGCAGTCCATAAACTACTAGGTTGTCTCAAAAGTTCGGCCAGCCTTTCGCTGTTCGAGTTCATTGATAGTACAAGGAAGGTCTGGATTAATGTCGTCAAATAGTACATAGCTTGAAAGTGCAATAATCGATCCACTCCGTTTTGTTAGAACTAGTTTGAATCCTGCTTGGATGCCCCTTAGAGAGAAATCAAAAAGAAAGCGTTGAAAATTTAACCTCATAGTAGTTATGTTTGTGCATCTTTTAGTGGATGGCTCAGTAGCAAGTTTCTTGCTTTCCAAAATAATGCTCACAAGTTCGGATCCGCATGGTGTCGCCTTGTTAGGATTCCATCTTTTGTGCCAGAAATCGGTTTACTGCTGGTAAAGTGCGAGCGAATGTTGATGTTCGGGCGTCGGCAAAAGCACTGGTACCAGGGTTCTAGTCGACATGGCTATGTTCACCTTCGAATGATGTTTCAGTTGTAGTGGAGTGACATCATGATGACCGTGCTAAGGAAGTGTGTTCTTATGGCGCAGGGCATGAGCTCGTGGTTCTTGTACGCGAAACCGTGGTTCAATTCCTCTCCGCAGCAGTGTTCTGTAACTCCCCTACAACTGAAAGATCATTCAAATGAGAACATAGCCATGTCGACTTTTTTTTGCGAGTTTGTGTCTTCTTCTTCTCATTCCTTTCATCACATTCCAAAAATATATGTGTCTGGGTTATGTCTGCGGATAGAGAACTACTGGCGGCAAGGAAGCCCCAGTCTCCCGATCTTAATGCTGCGATTACCCTGCGCTCAATTTTGAAGCCGCAGTGACTCGAGTTCTTGACCCTAGTGGCAATCAGAGATGGGCGCTGGAGCCATCATGGGCGTACTGATTGTTATCATGGCTTGAACACGCCTAGTATTTTATTAAACTTAAGGAAGATAATGAGGAATCGCACACAAATCGCAAAATTTACGTCACCTTCTGTCCACTACCTTAGTCTAAACCAAATGTAGCACGTAGGTCATTTCACTTCTCTTAGAATAACAGTTTTTTTCTATAGAGATACATTCACATTTACTGCATTCAGAGCGCATCATTCTGATGTATTCTTGATAAATAAAAATGAAAAATAAATAAACTCTCGTTTTGAAATCGAGGCTGAGCTCTAAACCGCGCGCGATCAATTTGAGATGGAGCAGAGGCCCATCAACGAATTCTGCTTCCATTTGAGCAGAAAGTGAGCTTTAGTACGATCGATATAACCCCAAATATAGAAAACAATGGAAGAAAACAGAAAGTCTTAATATCCGGCCAAAACTGGAGCGAAAACAGCTGACCGCTCTCTGCTCTCCGCTCGACCGTCAGTTTGAACGCGCGCGCGACTTAGAATTAGCCTCGATTTCGAAACAGAGGGTATCTTTACCTTTATCCTTATTCGATACACCGCAAAGGTGTGCCAAAAGAAAAAACACAAAATATTTAGACATAAATATTAACGAAAACTTGCCTCCTCAATAATTTGCAGTAATAAGCAAAAGTATGTAAAAGTTAGTACGGGTAACCAAAATATTACTAGTAATGACTTCGTAAATCTTGTAAAGCCACAACCCAGCAGTAAGAACGAATGTAGCGGATTTAGAGTGACTGGATTATTCTAGCCAGTCATGAGTTTGTCGAAAATATTCAGAAGATAGGCCGGACTAGTCTATAAGTAAAATAGCCTAGACATTGATCCACTAGGGCGTGACTTCACTTCATCACTTTCGAGATACCGTCGGAGCAGGTAACACCTTGGGTATGTACCCATCAGATCCAGATTTGACAGTAGTTAACCAAGTCGGTGTAGTCAAAACTCCTGGCTACCCATTTTTAGCTAGTTTCTGTCAATTACTACCGTCCCAAGTTTCCCAGATAATGTCTATCGACAGAATTTGAAATCGATCTAATTACCGCAAGCTTGAAACTAAACCGAGGTATGCAAGAGCTACTATGAGAAGTCACCAAAATTGCATAAGTCGAATGAAGCTCGAAACTCATAGTGTCTTCACAAACCTGCTCTTCTCATCCCGGAGATAGTTCTGTAAACAACATTAATGCCGGCAGAAGTACGGCTGTTGTTCTTTAATTACGAAAGCGGAGGCGTAATTACTCGGAAGCTTACTTTGAAAGAAATGAAACCGCTAGACGTGAGGAGTTTTCATTATTGGCAGCTGAATTAGGCAAATGTGGCCGTAGTGGTCCTCCACTGAACCCAATAATAAGAGTGTACTCGAAATTCTGGAAACATCTAGCAAATATAGGTTATCATAAGAATTCCAGTGTCGTAGGTTCTCTGTTAACAAATACATAGGAAATGAGCTTTTCGGTTCGTTTTAAATTTTCAGCCTTGAATGTGAGGAAAGCCGAAAATTTTTTGAAGAACTAAACAGGACAGAACACATAGGACTGGGAGTGCACCGTTCCGCTACC
>KN549718.1:0-12351 GCA_000797555.1 Oesophagostomum dentatum | reverse complement strand
AGGGGGAGAAGGGGGGTGCACATCCTCAGAGCGTCTACGTTCTCGTATACGCGGTGGGAAAAGAAAGAAAAGGACGTGAGGATGTCTAAGCTTTCATATTTTGAATATCTGACATCATCTACACGCAAATTTTTAAGCCTAGGTTTATTAATCTGAATTAAAATTCGACAACATTCACGGAGTACAACCTTCGCTTTTCATATATTGAGGAACTGCACCTAAATCTGCTGACGCAAAGAAGTATATGTAAATAACGGTGTACTTGCCGTGTAATCCTGTATTTGTCATTCTAGTAAGTGCCTATTTAGAGTAAAAAATACATTGTTGTACTAGCAGCTCTGGCGTCATGGACTGCACTTGTAAATGGGTTTTAAAAGTAGCGAAGAGCACGAGGAAGTGTGTTGTAGGTACTGATATTTCTCTCGGTTATAGATAGAATAATCGAAGAAGAGCTTTTATGAAAAACTGCACAGCTATAAGGCATATAAAAGATTTTAAAAAGCACCAAACCTAAAATAAAAAGAAAACATTCAAGAAAAACATTTATCTATTTAATATGGTATTCTCTGCTTGAGCTAACGTACATGCAAAAAATGGATATACATGGAACTTCTCTCACCCCTTCATTTCTGGAAATAGAATCTCAGAGATCTCAAACACACTAGCTCGCCCATTGTTTACTTGACAAGAGACGGAAAGAGAATTGCGGAAGTAATCCGAACCTGAGATGTCATCTAGTAAACATCTGGAAAAGCTCTAAACCCTTTAGGAGGATCAGCAATGAGGATCGCGTCGGAAAAGGACAGTCCTAGGAAGCTAATACCTTAGTCCATAGGATTCCATATCATTTCAGATACAGAGCACCAGAAGATTATGAAGCGATCGCATTATTAGAGAGAATCAGTGCTGAATGAGTAAGCAACAGTGGCAATATAGAAGAATTTCCACAAGAAATACAGCATAATTCCTGTAGAATCACTAAAATCAGCTCCGCTCCTCTCTGAGACTTTTACCTCTCACTTTTGCCTCTGGCCTTCTTTCGCAACTCTAGTTGACCTCTGCCTGGCTGATGGATTAGCGGTTCGCTACCCTGTTGGTTACTAGTACTTCAGTAATTTTTATTTCAATTATAAAAAATCCATACATCAGGAGAGTTAATTCTGTCAAATATCATGCCATCTCCTCTGCTCTCGTATATACGCTCACATAGGTTTAGAAAATTTTGTAGTTGGAAGTAGTTTTCGACTAAAACTTGAAAACTGAGGAGAAATGATGCTCAATTTTGAAACACTTTGATAAGCCTTACAGAGATTGCCACTTGCCTGGTATAAGTCAATACACTGATTAGTCACAAATGTATTAACGGTGCTATTTACTGAGCGAAACCCTTCGTCTTCGATGGTAGACAGCACCGTTTTATTCATTTGTGATCGGCTGGAAGTGATGTGTGTAGCGACAACACTAATCCCAGAGGACATCCGAGTATCCGAGTGTGCTTCTTGGAAGGGCGAAGAAAGTTCGTTTAATGAGAAATTTTTTGAAGCAGTTATACAACAGTATTCATTGTGAAATAATCTTATTAGGCTTTTGCTTCTTTACAGTTTTCATACTGATATCAATTTCAGAAGCTTTTCTAATCTACGATCGAAAAGCCTCCACTACAGTACACATATTACACCCAGGAGTCTGGGCATTTATGCCCAGCGTGTGGGATGTTGTACGTTTAAGTTAACAGCAATATTAGTTCATTTTTGGTAATATGTATAGGTGTGCAATATTGATCAAAATGATGAAAAACTTTACAACAAAGGAAAAATTTCGAGGAGAATACTTTCTTCTTCGAGCGATCCGGGACCCCAAAAATGAGAGCTTTCTTCGTTCCGATGCGATATTTTAGGTAAAATAGTGCTTTCTTACCAGTACGGAAAAAGAAATTCAGAAAATTACCATAATTTCCTGCTGCAGCAATATCCAGAGGAAATTTCGTAACTAAGAATAGTCTTTTATGGGGCGAGTAGAGTTATACTAATCTCATAAGCTACTGTAGCACCACTCCTTTCCAAAAACTTCTGGAAAAATCTTTTTGCTCAGAGCAATAGCTTTTCTTTTACCCCTCGCTGCTAAATTGCTACGTTTTTGGAAGCAATTTCGTAGACAGAGGTTTTATATCGGAAATGAATGATGACGTCGTTTACGGAACGGGCACTTTATAGAAGTGAGTCGAATGTAATAACGGCAAAAAGGTGGTAGCATAAAGTCCTAAGATTGGATTAGTAAAGCTCAGATATATTGCCTATAAACGTGGCAATATCGCTGATAAATACTGTGCCAGGTGTGCCACAATGTGCTTTTCTATTAGATTAAAGGTCGCTAGTGTGAACACAGAACTAGTTTAGGGAAATAGATAATTAAAGGATTTTAACCTTTAAAAATAGTTACTGGAAACGTTAGCTTTAGATGTTTCAAAGGATTTTTTTCAAGAGATCTATATTTTAAGCCAAAGGGTTAGAATATCGAGGCAACATACTTCTCCTCCGATTAAACGTTGCATAATCCTAGACTGCGGCCGCGTGGGATAAGCCTAGTACTTATAAAATTCAAATAAACAAGTGTACAGATCTTGTGCGAAATCTCGTCATTTTTGATGCCAGGAAAACACTCATGACAGGTGAAATTTTATGAAAAGGGAACAATACTGTTCCATAAATAACGGCTTCACAGAACAAACTCAACTTAGGGTTTCCAAGTTGTTCTATGGAAGATATAACACTAAGAAAAAGCCATTTCGTATTATTTCTGAGTTAAAAGATGCCATGGATTCTCCTAGAAGAAACTGAATTTGACCAGTAAACCTCCTGTACATAACCATTTATACAATGAGAAAGTGTAGGAAGATCCTAAGACAAATAAGCTGCACTAAAGTGACTGAAGTAGATTAATAAGCCTAACCTACATTTTATTCATTAACGGTTTCGGGGCTTGAACTAGACCGTTAATAAAACTTCCTTGGTGCCCCCGCGCTTCATCCCTTTCATCAGTAGTTCCCCAAGGAAGCTGCAAAATTCCTTACCTACCTAATTAATATCTGCCGAATTCCTTACCTACATATTTAATTATATCCAAGTCCTGTCAATAAGGAAATAACAAGGAAAGCTATACGAAGGCTAACAGAAGTCCTAAGGAGACATAGTAAGTGGAGGAGTAAGAAAAGTCCGCAGAAGCATTTGGTCCTATTTTAGAAGGTATCCTCGTGAGATATGACAAGATAAAATGTAACTAAACTGTTATTCGCTAGCTATATCCGCTCTTATATATCATGCGTATGGCGGGAATTTCAAGTTGTAGATCGGGAAAAGGAAACGTAGGTCAATTACTAGGTGTCATTCAAATTAGTCCGTACATAGTTTTTAATTCCATCCATTAAAATTAAAGTGCTATTGCATTCTAACCAATATTTCTTAAAAATAAAACGCTTACTATCTAAAACCCAGTACAGCTACCTAACTAAATTTTCTACACTCCAACCATTACTGACAAATCTCAGACTTAATTCATTTAATCTATAATGGAAGTCCATGTACAAGGTGCACGTTCTGCTAATCCGTAAGACTTCTGTAAGATATGTATTGTTAATAATATACCTTGGGACGTTAGAGCTATAACTCGGATATCTAATCACTTTAAAACTACATATATGCATCTGCTTTATTGTAGAGGCGAGACTGCCATTCAGTTTCATTTTTGTATATGGTTAGATCTAAAAACTGCACTTCGTCTGAGTTTTGATTAGTTTGCTCTATACTTAAACTTCTATGATATATGTTATACAAATAGAGATATGTAGTAATCATCAATGTATCTATATGTTCCATTCATATATTCCAAGTTAAATCTGTTGAAGTTATTTGTAATATGTATAGCTATATTCCATGTAGGCAAGTGTTAGATCTGCAATCTGTGGACTACATGAGGCTTCCTTATACAAGTACGGTGTTCTAGAATACTCTATTTTCGCTAAACTAAAAAGAATTGGGAAAATCAAAGTATTTTCCGTAGCAACGACTCCAACCAAGTAAAAAGCAGCATCTTCCCTCTTCAGCTTTTTTATAGGACCATACTCTTAAGGAGGTGGAGACTCTGCCTGCTTTCGCTAAACAAGCTTAATACTTGTGTGTATAGCTGTACCTGACTGAAATTAAAGTAGAAATTGGATTCAAACCAAACGGTGTAAATGACAGAAGTACGCGAACTTAAAACATATTAGTTGTACTAAAGTCAAAGACAGATAAGGACAGAGCGAAAGTGGTAAACATCCCCAGGAAAAAACATGAGAATTCTTGGGGTATTTCAGTTATATTAGGCAATCTCCCGTACGGAAAGTTATTATTTAACGAGAAATTTTCTCATGGCTAGAAAACTGAAAGCGAAGAAAATACATGGCAACTAATTGAAGAACTATTGGACAAGACTATTTGCACCCTAGAGGAGAAATGCTTGGGAATATAAGGAAAAAATATTATAAAAACATTAGAAAAAAGGAATTAAAATGGAAAAGGTGGAATAAAGTAGGTGGATAGCGTTGTGATTGTTATGAATCAATCTCTAAAAAAAATTTCAAGGTTTTTCCCACTCGGAATCCCTGCAGGAATGTTCTTGTTCTTAAAAAAAAACTTTACCTAAAAAATCCTTTCATTCGCTTGGTGTACCCATTGAAACCGGTCTTTGCATAGACATGGAAAGATTGACAGAGATATTCCAAAAAAAGATTCTGACAATTTCCAAGGCTTTGAAGGAAACAATTTCTTAACAGGAGTACTAGTTATCCTAGAAAACTGGAGTAGGCTGATCTAGTAAGTAGATGCATCGGTTTTTCAGAAAAAGTATACTTGTACAATAAAAATTAAGTGTTAATTTTTTCTAATGGTTCTTCGGGTTTTCTTCTATGAAGCGGAATTTCGGCGGAATGGTGATGGTCCTATTGGCCGTTTTTTGATGAATTTTACCTGTTCTGCAAGTTTTTTCTGCTACGAAGAAATGATGGAATTTCAGGCAGAATCTGCAAACTTGTTTTGAATTTTCTAAGTAGGATTATCCCACGCTTGCCGCAGTCTGGAATTATAGATCTTTTAATCAGGACGAAGTGCGTAAATTCTAATCTGAAGTGAGCCCAGCAGCAGAAATCTTAATCTCTTCGCTGCAAAATTTAGATTTTTGAAGACTGGTCTGAAACGTTTGATGCTGGCGTTTTCAATATTGTTTTTCAAACTTTAAGCATATTTAAGTGTCTATTTTCCTAGTCTAGTCATGTGGTTACATTTGCGACCTTTAATCTAATAAAAAATCACATTGTGGCACACCTGCCGCAAGATTCATCAGCGATATTGCCAGGTTTATAGGCAATATATCTAGGCTTTATTAATCCAATCTTAGCACTACATGCTGTCACCCTTTTTGCTGATAGAATACTTGGTTTTAAAGAATGAAAAATCACGACACAACTGATTTAAGGTAATTGCAAGGCAAAACTGATGAACAAACTTAAATTCTGACCAACTCTTCTTATCGTTACTGCTGCATCAGTGATCATAAAGCTGACAGAGTCAGACGCAGCTCATCATCTCGTCTCGCAGACTGAATTAAAGTACCTGCACACCTAGGCAGACAAAAAAGCTGAACTTGGCTTGTTTTCGGCGACAACCATCAGATGCAGTCGCTCTCTCTTTTGTGTTCGCCAAATCCAGGGATCGGAGAGCAGAAAGTTGAGAAAAACACCATAATCTCCAAGTTCTTTCCTCTCTTAATCTGGGCATCTTGACATAAATATTGTTATACTGCTGTACTGCTGTGCTTTCCAGGTTGGTAAGTGGAATCTTTATTTTAACTGGCCAGACGTTTCGACCATATCGTCGTTTTCAAAGGCCTGAAAGTGATTCGCTGTCTTTATCTGCAACTAACACCGTTAAATGTCCTCTCGCCCTCAACCAGTTTCGACCTTCGTCCAAGCTCGCCATCACAGAAATCCTCCAGGAGGAAGGACAAATCCACCCTCGTCGATCCACCGAAGTGCGATGAAGCCGCACACTCTTAACTGCCGTTGCGGACAAGTGAGCCGTAACTGGAAAACGGCATCAAATCTGACGTACTATCTATAGCTCACATAGCGGCACGAACGGCAAGAAATCACTCGTTATGGATAAACACTCATTTTTGTTGGTCATCGTTGGATTTTTTGCAGAAATCCAGAACGCTTCCAGCGCTTTCCTAGCCGAGATCTCCTTTTCATACGTTAAAATGGTACATCTTACGTCAAAATCATCCCCACCATGCGCTTCGTGTCTATGCTTGCCGAGCGGTGATGTTAGACTTTTGCGTCTTTTACTTGCCAAGTGCTCGTTTATGCGAATGCTAAGTGTTCTACCAGTTTCTCCAACATATAGCGCGTTACAGATTAGGCATAAAGATAAGATAGCTAGCGAAAACGGTTATGTGGCTTCACGTTCTCCGCATCGTCAAACACGCCACGATCGCGTTCATCGCGAAAAGATCCCACTTTGCCTGCCCTCTATCTCAGATAAAGTTAGCGCGACCCTACAACAATGCATCTTTCGAGCACAGTTGCAGGATGATGTAGTTCTGGTGAATATCCCGAACGACAACATCAAGAAGCAACTAGTTCGAAATCGTCTGCACGGCAATGACTGCATCACAGATCAATGCACAGTGTGCCCGCACGGAAGAATAGGTGACTGCGCAAAGATGGGTGTTGTTTACCGATCGAATGCCTAACCTGTAACGCGCTATATGTTGGAGAAACTGGTAGAACACTTAGCATTCGCATAGAGGAGCACCTGGCAAGTAAAAGGCGTAAGAGTCTAACATCACCGCTTGTAAAGCACAGAAACGAGGCACATGGTGGAAACGATTTCGACATCAAATGTATGATATTGACATATGAAAGCGAGATCTCGGCTAGGAAAGCACTTGAAGCGTTCTGGATTTCCGCAAAAAATCCAGCGACGAACAACAAGAATGAGTGCTTATCAATTACCAGCGACTTCGTACCGTTTGTATCGTTATGTGAGCTATAGATAGTACATCAGACTTGATGCCGTTTTCCATTACGACTCACTTGTCCGCAACGGCAGTTAAGAGTGTGCGGCTTCTCCGCACTTCGGTGGATCGACGAGGTGGGTTTGTCCTCCTTCCTGGAGGATTTCTGTGATGGCGAGCTTGGACGAAGTTCGAAACTGGTTGAATGCGAGAAGGCATTTGACGGTGTTAGTTGCAGATAAAGACAACGAACCACTTTCAGCCCTTTCAAAACGACGATACGGTCGAAACGTCAGGCCAGTTAAAATAAGGATTCCACTTACCGACCTGGAAGGCACAGCAGTATAACAATAAAAACACCATAGATATGCAAGAAATGTTCCAAAACACAAAACGTATGTGGCATCTATGAAACTTAGCGATCTTTGCTGTCACGTCTAAGAAGCATCTACTTTGGGTGGCGCTAGTGTCGATTATGACTAAGTGATTAGCCAGATGAGCCACTGCAACGATATTGGACACCCTCCGAATAGCTATGCAAAGACTGATTACTACATAGCATGGAAACAGAGGAATGAGCTAGTTAGTTGTAAATAAGAGGACTTTTACCCGGAAGCATCAGTAGCGGTAACTTCCAGGCTCAGTTATGCGATTTGTTCAATTATTTTTTACCCAGTAGGAAAATGCTGGTATACATCCCTTTTTTCAAACTGACCAGGTTTTTCTGCTACAAACTGACTGAGATGTTTGATTTTCTAGAGTTCTCCTATTCATGCATGTTCTAATTACTGCAGCCATGTACAACTCTCTTTCGAAGTGCGCCTCTGCGAGCATGACTAAATAGAAAAATACTAAATATTTCCAGCTAACGAGCTTGAGCGCTTCAGAGCATCGAAAAGCTAAAAGTTACGGGGTAAAACTTCTTTGTGTATTCACCTACGGAGATTATTTGCTTTTTATCAGAATTTTTATGAAATCTAGAGAAAAATCCTTTGAAATGAAACTATACTCATTCTAGAAAGGATAACTAGAGTAATTAGTTAAGATCTTAGGCGCCTCCTATACTATGCCTGAAGTCTAGCGCCTTTGCATGACTGCAAGCGGATCTTATGTGAAATTAATGCGTATTGATCGCATGCTAAACATGGCCGGCTTTTTTCTTTTATTAAAGGCAGCAACCACTCTAAAAACGGACTTCGGGATTCAGGTAGTTTATGAAACCTCGGTGGTTGAATAGTCAAAAGCCAAAGTGAGAGCACCGGTAATCTGCTCATTGGAGAGAAAACGGCGGAAACGTCAGATACTCGGTGGACTAGTTATGAAGGATGCGGGGACGAGTTGTCCTGTCACTTTATTTTCCACACTAGTTAGAGCGCTACAATCATTTAGTACGAGTAGAGTTGTACAAGCTTTCTATGCCCTCGTAAATGAGGCAATAGGCGAGTCCAATAGAAAGAGCGCGACGAAATGGAAAACTCGTCCACGAAACCGCGGACGAGTCTTCTGGAGCGAGTTTTTCGGTCAGGAATGAGTTCTGAGCCGAAAAATTTGAACCCCAACCCTTTTTTGAGTTCGTCTTTCAGAATCTGTCGAGAACTCAGGAAGCGTTCTGAGAGCGGGTGATGCCTTTAAATGGGCTGCATGACAAAAGAAACGATAACTCGCCCGGCTGTCAGTAACCCTCACCTCGCTACACTTAAGAGGAAGCTTCTTCGAGTGTTTAAACGTCCGAACAAGACGTTTCCTGTGCAGTACATCCTATTTGGATGAGAATGTTGCACTAGCAAAAAACGAGGGAAAATATTATAATTTTAGCAACAACAAGATAATATAGTCCACTATTCACGGCCGGCTGGCACACCGCTGTCGTTTCTTTTGTCCGCCACTCCTTTAAATGAGCAGCAAATTATCAGTCTTATTCTAATTCACTATGATTTCTTCTTCTTTCCCTTAAAAAGCTGAATTTGAGTAAAAGCTCCTTAGTGGGAACTGCCAAATCCACTTCGTCGTAAAAAAAACTTCCACGATTCGAATGAAAACGCAAGATTTACATAGTTGTAGACTAGTACACAACTAAAACCGGAAGCGGGACACAAGATTCTATTTTCTTCTCCAGAAAGAGATTTCTTTGCTCAGACTTTAGTACAATCTCTCAAGCTGCAAGAACAATAGCTCCAGACGTAATCGCTTCCGAGACGTGGACATACGACTAGACGGAAGAGTTTTTTGGAATATTTCCTGGCAAAGAACATGACTATAGCTGTAGCTTTCAACCAAAACGGAAGAAAGGCCAATCTTCAAAAATAAGTTCAGGAAAGGTTCACTAAAGAGGAAAAACTTCCAATCCATGGTTTTGCTAGTAGTTTTGGTGGTAACAAAAAGTTAAATTATAAACCGTAGTCTGGACACGCGTCCCTCAAAGCAGGGGCATTCGAAAGCAATTTCCTCGAGGAAGAAGAAGAAATGGATAAAACAGAATTGCAAATGGAAGAATAGACCAGAAAACTAGAAGAGAATTTACCGAACAGCTAATCGAGTCTTCGAAAATCTGAAGAAAGCCCAGCGAGTTTTCCAAGCAATTTCCGCCTCTTCTGGTAAAATGCAAACAATTTCCAGCTCTTTCCATAGATCCCTAGGGTCTATTTCTCATGAGGAAGTTGAAACCATTGTTCAGTGTCCAAAGTTAGTAAACTTGGGATGTGAGAAGAATGTAGAATGTTTAAGATGTAGAGCTGACAATGACTCCAGCATGACGCTCATTACAAAATTTATGCTAATTTATGTTAATTAAGACAAAATTGAGCCTCAGTCAACTTCCTCTCCATCACTGAGAAAAACAACTGACGTGGCTTTCCCTAAAAATGTGAATACAAAACAAGGATCGATTTGTGGGTTGTCCAGGTATGGAAAAGTAGAAGCACGGGTCGGGAGAGTAACAAGGGAATAGATTCAGGTAGGTCAAATCAACATGATCTGAAAATATTCTTCAAGAAGCTCTAGGAGAAGTTTGATTGCAAGTACTGCTTTAGCTTCATTCCATTTTCTCCATATAAACTCCTGTTACGCTCCAAATAATCCTCTTCAACTAGTACAGCCTGTGCTCTGTTATCTAGAAGTATGTTTAATCAGGGTTTTAATGTAAAAAATGAGCAACCTGAAATAAAAATAAGTCTGATAGCCTTCACAATATTATATAGCAGTCTCTTGCAGTAAAAAATAGATTTCACAGTTTAAACTTTTTTGGAAAAAATAAGCATTAAAATTTTTAAAGGAAAGTTGAACCTTGCCCTTTTCAAAGAAATTCGAGCGTTTTTAGCCATATATTTTATTGTTAAACGTGACTTAAACAGAAAGAAACGAAAAAAGGAAAAGCTTTTCAAAAGGTCTAATTTTCAGTTACTCTCTTGTAAAACTCTGCTTTTAAAAAATCCAAAAAGAGCCTTTTTGAAAAACACCATCCTAGCTTTTTAGTCAAATTGCTATGCTCCAAATGGTCAGCAATACTTCGTAAGATCTTAAACTTTCTTTAATAAATAGTGGGGAGAGTGAAGTATTAGCCCGTTTTATGCTATATTTTATTTTACAACGATTTGTGTGCTCTTTAGCATAATGTTTATATTCATTTTAAAGCGTCTCAAGTCATTTTAAAGGATGACGGTCGCCAAACAAGTCGAGTCGTGAAAAAATAAAGCCGAAAAAATAAACAGTTACTAAAATGAATTGTTGTGAAAATTATTATTTTTTGTTCAGTAAAATTTCAATAGAAAAACTTTACGAACTTATTCCCCTAACCTAATATTTGCGTTAAACTACATGTATCATGACACTTTTAAACGAAAAATATTTTGTTCTTTTCGTCTCATACAATTTAATCGCACTTCTGTCTATGTTGTCGCAATCGAAATCGAACAGAAGTTAAACTGATTAATTAAGCTACCGTACCAAAAAGAAAGTAGAAGCTACATTCCGCCCACATTTCTGATGTATTTATGCAGAAACCTTAAATCTTTTATGTACTTTCCTTAAAAATATCATAAATCAAATCATGCCTGAGTTCGCTCTTAGCCTTCGAAGAATGTTTGGGTCTGAATCGTGAATAAAAGCATCTCAAAGTACTTTTGTTTTAGAACAAGTTCGTTCAGCCATTAATCATTAGCGGGACGACTTTTGGAACAGCACTTTGAAAACAGAGGTAAACAGATGCAGCTGGGCGTTAGCAAAGAAAAATACCCTGCATTATTCTTTTGGTCTGGGGTGAGGAAGACTGAAGGAGATTGAAGGAAAAAATGTATCACTTGTCATATCCTTGTAAGGCGCTTGAAGGGAATTCCCTAGTGTAAGTGCGAAACACCCAGTAAATAGGGACCTTCTATCCAAATAGGCCAAATTATAAAGGGAGGCTGAGTGGGTAGTGCTTACGATTTGCTCAATCTTGAGTAAATTTGAGGTGTATGGTACTCCCTGAACAGCTACGCATAGTAGAGTTGCCAAGGGGCTATCCATGGCCTGGTTTACGCCTAGGTAAAAGGTTTGTGCTGGAAATTTACTCAGTACTAAAGGCCGCAGCCTGCATCCAGTATCTAGTCCTGGGGCAGTATGCATCAGCGGTTTGAACAGCACGATTGATCGCTATGCCTCATCACAGTGTTCGTACAATTGTTTGAACAGAAGTGTATGATCATCCTCCAGTCCCTCTAGCAAAGCAACACGGTCTCTTGAGATCGAATAGTTAATGTACTGCTTCGCAGCGGAGATTCGAGGGCGATCAAATAGTTCCGTTCAAACAGTTGAACGAACACTGTGATAAGGCATAGCGATCAGTCTGAACTGTTAGTGCTGTTCATACATACCACCCCTGGTGAGAGGGCGATGCTGGGTCTTTCACCTACACCTACATGAGCACAGGAAAGTCATCTAGGCATGCTGTTTCACCCAGGGTATCTCAAATGATGCAATTATCTTCAAAATTATCCCTCTTCCAGGGTATCGGCAACGGTGAATTGAAGTTTGAAGGAAACTTGATTTCTTGGAAAATAGGTGATGAAGTTAGATTTTGAGGAAATTTATAAATTCAGGGCTATAACTATCACATTCAGCTACTCCATAAGTACTCGGCACACCTTTGGCCTCACATTGCTTCAGATATTTTTCACTTATCCAAAAATTCCGTTGCGGAAATGAAATTCCACGTAAAAATTCCGCGAATGCCGTCATCATGCGGCCAACGATCTACCGGTTGTCATTTGCAGAGAACCTGCCCGGTGCAGATGCGTGGCTCTGCGATTAGAATGCTAATACATT
>KN549716.1:34205-44321 GCA_000797555.1 Oesophagostomum dentatum | reverse complement strand
AGTGCAGTCGACAAAGCTCTGTCTTCCGCTAAAATTCGCTTAAATTTCGAGATGGTAGTGGTGGAACTGCTGCTTCTTAGTGTTTCTTGAAGTCAGCCTGCACGAGAACCGTTTTCAGATGGCGAATTCAAATCCGAAGCATTGCAAGTGCCACATGACTGTCGCTTCTCGCATGTGAACTCCGGTGAATCGTGCAACGACTACCAACACTGGCGAGATGAAGCCGCGAAACAATGCTCTGCTAAGGTAAGCTCTGCTTAGTAGTGAGCTTATGCAGTAGACGAGACCTGTTTTCCTGCAGACCTTCAACGGAAAGAGCATGTCTGTTCGCTCATTCGCTGTTCTGGAACCGTGCAGTCTCGATCTCTTCACCGGAGTTGAATTCGTTTGCTGCCCTACTGTCGGTTCGTCTGCTTTTTCTCGCTTCGTTTGCTGTACAGTGCAAATATAGTCGTGCAAGAAACTCGGGAAACTTAGCAAATGTTTATCTTTCTGCTCATTCCCCAGCAAATGGCGAAAAAACTAGTCTGTAATTGCTAGGTACCAGTTAAATAGCATCATTAGGGGCAACAGCGTGTTACTTCGCGCTGTAATGATGCTGATGAGATGGAACGATGGCAGTTACCTTCATTTAACGAAATAAAAAACCTTTTCCATGTATTATTAAGGAAGTTTAAATCTAGCAAGCATCAACGATCGCAGGAAGTTTTTGCTGTCTAGTTTTTACTAGTTAGGAGGTCCAAGTAGAGTGCATAAATATACCTGCTGAAGTAATCTTCTCCTTCATCCAGCAGCACTACGCCTAGTAGTCACCTCTATTTCCCATAAAATATTGTGACAGAGGTAGAAAGTCTCATAAATTCATTTACTTTTACCCTCTTCTACTATCGTGTTCAGAAATGTAATCGAAAACATGCAAGGATTTTTCTAAATTTGTACATAATAAAGGAACCGCACCCCACTCTTAGTTTTCTTGGACCTACAACGATTTTCAGATTCTTAAAAGTGTCTATGTTTTGTTTTTAATTTAAAATATGTTTATTTATGGGCGATCCGAATGAAATAGAACGAAGAAACTCCTTATTTTCGGAAGTTAAAGTCTTCTGTAAAGTCACATTTTCAAGTTTTCCAATTATCAGTGCCTTCTGAGCAAAGCAAAAAGTGTCTCGCTTTTCTTAAACTTCAGTACAGCTTCAGTTAAAGTACCGTGAGAGTAGTGATCTTAAAAATACTAGATTCATTTTACTTCTTCCATCTAGTACTAAATATCTTCATTTTAGACAAGATTACTGCTCCTGTTGTCGGTGCACATACAATTGAGAAGGCTAACAAGCTGCCTCTGAAGGAGGAGGACGATGATGACGATGACTATGAGGACGAGTACGACGGCAGCGATGAAGGTATCTGGGGCTTTTTCGACTACCTCATTAGGCTTTATTCAAAATGAAAGCTTGAGTTCGTAGTTTTATTAATATGTGTTAACGCTACTTTAAAAGTTTATACGTCGGTGAAAGTTGTGATCTTAGGGCATTTGATGCTTAAAATTCAATAACCCGACCGCTTTAACCGTCCAGTATTTTACAGCAACGACTTCTTCATCAAGGAATAAAAACCGCTGCTTTTTTCACCTTTTCTTCATCAGGAAATCTGCAAGAAATAGTTCTGCACTTAAGCTTTATGAGCTAAGTACATGGTTGTTGAAATTTCTACTTTGATTAGAAAAAACTTAGAATTTTTTTGCGGCCTTTCTTGATCTCCTACTCCTACGAATTCATCAGCAGCTGCATTTTTAAAATCTCAGACACCTTTTTCAGACCTCACGAATCATCTACAGGGTTTTTGCTGTCCATAAGTAATTGCATTTCATCCCAGTTATTTACTTTCTGTCTCCGTTTTTTTTTCTTGGCTGGTAACTCTTTGACGCATACGTTTTTTTCTAATAATAGCAAACATTTGCAGCAAATAATGTTTTTCCGCACCTTCGGACTACAGATTCTTTGGTCTCATCTTTGAATTCTTGCAATTTTTATTGCAGATTCCTCTGACGAGAAGTCTTCTGAGGGCCAGGATCCTTACTTCAAGAGCAAGGACCCAGCCAATGAACACGAAAACTTCAAGGATGCCGAGGAGCGTCTAGATAAGAAACACCGCGAGAAGATTGAGAAGGTAAGAAATTTACTAGTTACGCAAGTTTATGCAGAAAGTCGTTTTGCAACGGAAGGAGTTCTTGGGAGAGAAGTAAGGTTCAGTGAGCATGTGCTTAGAAGTATTTATTTGGAGCACTGGCTTACACTACTGGTTGGTTCATTTTGGTTCATTATTTTAATCAAGCAATTTTTTGAAGGTTATGAAGGAATGGGGAGAGCTCGAGGCCCGATATCAGCAGATGAAGAAAAAGGATGCGAAGGGAGCCGAATCCTTCAAGGTTTCCATGACTAACCGCTTCCAGAAGGTAGGCCAATAGCGACTTCTTTCAGTACTTTCTGCACTGGATAACCTACAACTGGCCCACTACATGCTGTTAACAGTAGTAAAATTTTTCTTCTGCAAAACTGATAAGAAATGTCACTCGCCGAGGAAGGAATGCTACAAGCGATGTGTCAAGACATCATCACCTAGGAATGTAAAACGAGGGGCTACTTTAGTAAACTTAGCTGTCGCCGAAGAGGAAAAAATTAAAATATGTTTTTTTCGCTATGAAATAAGGCCGAAACAGCTCTGAATGACTGTACACATGTCATTATAAATTTAAAGTTGACTTGACACGAAAGCTTCATGCGCGACTGTTTTTTTCCTCTCTAACGAAACTTATCCAAACATGGCAATTATATTATAGCCAGACTCTTCCAAAAATTTACCTAAACCTCCATGACTTGAATCTGAGTCATTGTAGATAGTTCTATATTTTTGGCAATAGCTTATTTCAGAAGTTAAAGAACTGGATTAGTCGATGTTGTTTAAATTTGGCGTGCTGCTTTGTTCAGATGTTTGAATAGTTCGTCGAAGTCATCGAGTTTCTTATAATGAAACAATCTTTTTTAACTTTGGAAGGAAGGTAAAGAAGTGGAAATAGGTAGAAAGACAGAAATAGAATTAGAATAACTTTCCATGCTACAAGGTAACAATATTAGTTGTTGTGAGTACTATCAAAAGCATTTTTTATGTTTCGATTTTCTTATATTCATTTTCCTTAAAAACATTTTGTTTGAATTGTTTGAAAGTTTGAAACGTGGGATGATATTTTTCAGTATTAGTATTTTAAAAAAGCTGAAAGTTATCTGGTGACAATTTTGGATACGCCTACAATTCCTCTGTTTTGTCATTTCTAAAGGAACATTTTAGGAGCAAATATTCATAGCTGATAGTAGGTCTCGAAAACGATTCGTGATTTTTGTCAACTTACTGTTAGTATCTATGGCTAACGAGAAGATGTCACAGAGGAGAGTTTTTGAGGTTATAAAAATTAAGGTTAAAAGCGTTCATAATATCAGAAGGCACAATTAGCATTTCTTCCGAAGTGACTGCGACTTTCTATGTGGTTATTTTAGAATGTGACTTTTGCACTTCACTATAAACTAGTAATATACGTATGTAGTAGTAAACATGTGCTGTTTACAGACCGTAGCCTCACTCGAGGATGAGCACAAGCGCCTGAAGAAGCAGCTGGAGGCCACTCATGAGGAACGAGTGCAGGCTATCCTCAACGAGAAGAAGAGAACGGTGAGCTTTCGAGTTTTTACTACTATTGTTACTATCTTTGGATACTTTATTATTCTCAGGGTTCGATAGCATATTTTAATATTTCCAGGCAACACATGACTACCGACAAGCTCTTGCTATGCATGACAAATCCGCGAATAAGCATCATGTGCTTAAGACACTTAAGGTGGCTTTTTCTAACAATATTTCTGAATTTCATAGGAAAATGAGGGTGAAACTGACCTAACTGTAAGTTAAAATTCCATGCTTTTAGACGTACATTCGATCCGAAGAGAAGGACCGCATTCACACCATCAACCGATACCGCCATCTTCTCCGTGTTGACCAAGCTGAAGCGGCTGCATTCAAGCCAACAGTACTGCACAGGTTGAGGTAAGTTACCAGTTACTCTACTTTCAGGAGCATCGAACTGATGTGAAAGTTTATATCTAGGTATATCGACCTTCGCATCAACGGCACTTTGGCCATGCTTCGTGATTTCCCAGATCTGGAGAGTCAAGTTCGCCCAATTGCTGGTAAGCATTACCTTACGTTTCTCCAAGGATGGTTTACAATTTTGGTTGGGTATGGTATTTGTGGATAGTGCACCTTCCTTGAATAAGGCGAATTACACGGAAAACCAGTTGGTGTTCCTTTACAGCTGAAACTACTGCCTGTTACCGAGTTAATTTGTAGTGAAAGGGTAGCAATTTTGGAAACATTGCATTTGGCATAGGCTTGGAAGAACATAAATGCGCACTTGTACTTTACTACATCCAAACCATCAGAGTATACATTACGAAATCATCGAAACAAGCTTAGACGCAAACTCATGACCTAACTAATAACAAATAAGTTTTCATCAAAAGTTGCAGTAGAACAGAAAAAAAACTAACCGCAACCATATATCTGAGTCCCTGTAGTTCGAAGGCATACAGCTTTTTCTATATTTGCCAATGATGTTCTCGGAATGAATCGCGCTACCAGAAATTTGGACTTTGTGGACTCCGCTCCCTTCTTTCATCCTGCACCTGCTTCTGCAGCGATCTCATACCGTTTCCTCCTTATGATTAGGAAAAGTTGAAATACAAGCACACAACTATGCATATGCACAACATATAAGGAATTTTCGCTTTCAGAATATCGGACCATTCAAAAATTATTAGATCCTAGTAGATACATATAATTAAGCGAAATAAAGCTCTGCAACATTTGTACGATGGGGTATTAGGTCGTACTGTTAAGGATCTGTAATTCTATGGACAATATGATATACTGTAGCGCGCAGAAGTGGTTAATACCATAGTCAGCGGGTTTAGCACGTTGTAACCGTAATATGAAAATAAGCTCGTAAATAATAAAAAAAGAAGTAATAAATAATAAAGTAGAAAGGATATGCATCAAATTTTTAGCCAGTTGAGCAATGAACCTGCCAGCTTTCCCGAGATCTGAAAAACACGAGTTTTTCTTTTTTATTTCTGAACGGAAGCGAAGAATTTCAGGAAGTGGTCGAATTAGAAAGTAGAATGAAAACTCTCATGATATTTCGTTCGCCAAGAATTTCAGAGCGAATGCTCATATTGGATAGCTAATTCTGAGTGTTCGAGCTGCTAAAAGTTTACTGCGATAAAACTGATAAAGTTATAAGGCTTTTTATATCACGACAAGCAAAAAATCGGTACCCTACTCAGCCTTGCTTTGATATAAAACTACTTTTAATGTACTCTGAATAGTCGTCTTGTTGGCAAATGTACACCGCTTCTTCTCTTGTTCCGAAATCTTATGTACTTTCTTACTGTAGGAGGAACTTTAAATCAACGAATTTCAGTGGCATACTGGTCAGACTTCCGACGCGAAAACACTCCCGAACTGTCGGATGCTGCAATTGATGCACTGAACTCGCTCGACAGCGATGCAAAGAACAAGAAGCTAGTCGACCTCTACAAGGTGTGAACTGCTTCCAACATGGGTGCTGACAGTTTTGAGTAATTTTCTGCAGGAAGCCTACGAGAAGCTTCATCCTAGCGCCAAGCTGGACGTAAAGGCCCCACCGACTGCTCCTACAACAACGACAAGCACTAGCAAGACCACAGCTGAACCTGCTAAGGTAGAAGGCTTAAGGTTAGGTATGGACTTGGCAATAGTTTAAGTTTCGAGTTTCAGCTTCTATCGGAGGACTCACGCGATTCCGAAGAAGACGACGATGAGTACTATGAGGATGAGGATGATGAGGAGGTGAAGAAGAGCCCAGTTGTGAAGAAGGCTAAGGTTTCTTTTTTAACTAGTTACTCACTCATTTTTTACTCCGAATGGATTATGCGAATAATAGTAGAATCCTTCAGGTTATCGAAATCCAGCGAAAAGAAGAAGTGAAGAAGCCAGAGGCTCCAAAGTTGGTTGAGAAATCGGTCCAAACTGATCCACTCCCTGTTCCTGACGACTCCGACTCTGACGAAAGCGATGAAGACGAGGTTAGTCGTGATTGAAACTCATGGAATTTCGGGTTCACTTCCTTAGTTGTCAGATTCCTTTATGTTATATGAAGTTGAAAATAAGAAAGCTAATACCGAACTGGAAGGAAGTCAATAAAATCCTGTAAATGTTCTTTTTTTAGGATTCTATCAAGGAGCTTCGTGTTGACATTGAGCCGATCATCGAGGAGAAGCCAGCATATTACCGACAAGAGAAATTAGTTCAAAATCAGGTTAGCTTATGCTAGAGTTACTATATGGTTTCTATTCATAATATTAGCGGCCGTTCATGTAGCACGCTTGGAAAAGTTGCATGAATATTTTCTGCCAGTATTCTGCAGAATTTACCCGAATTTTAAAGCAAAATGTGTTATTCACTGCAAGTGCCCGCAAAATTGAGGAATGGCTATTTTTCCAGAAATCCAGCTACAGTGAGAATGGCATCTTGTCTTCATCACAGGCTGTATTCATGGTTGGAGCTGTGGCGATTGCCTCACTGACTATGCTGGTGGCCGCTATTGTGCGACGACGACGCGCTCATCACGGGTTTATTGAGGTCAGTTTCTGAAGTATATTTCACATTTTTCGTTTTTTAAACGTATTTTTCGTCATATTCATAGAGGATGTCTTTGAAGACATTTCTACGCAAAGGCATAAAGCGCACTATTTATGTAGTGATTAATGTGCTAATAGATTCTCGAGTAGCTTATTAAACTGAGAGCTATGCTATAGTTGCGCTGATGGGGAGAGAAGAAGAGCAGATTTATACAAAATACCTTCAAAATGTGGTGAATAGTGCGAGAACTAATGACGTCACTAATGAACTAAGTGGATCTGTTAGTGAAAGGGATGATCAAAAAAGCCTGTTGTCGTTTTATTTAGCAGCTTATTTTCATAGAAAAGTAGTCCTTCCTTGTGGTGGGCTTAATCATCTCAGTCATTTAGTTTAGGCTCAGAATTGTTGAAAATTTCGTTTGCTGAGGTGAACTGAGCAGCACAGGATAAAGCATGTCTTTAGCCTGGTTCTATTCATTAACGGTTTCGGGGCTCGAACTAGACCGTTAGTGAAACGTCCTTGGTGCCCCCAGGCTTCAACCCTTTCATCAATAGTTCCCATGAAAGTTACAAAATTCCTTACCTGCCTAGTTTACCATTCATATCCTAGATATCTGGGTTACAATATAAATAGAAGAATAGTAGAATAGAAGAAGTCCTTGCAGAGACACTGTAGACGTATACTTATAACGTATAGCAGTAAAATAACATAAGGTCAGATATTATTGCCTAGGTAACGTTTCTTGAACTCAGAATTTATACGAATTTTGAACTATTGGGTAGAAGACACCATGTAAAGCTGTATACCAGGGGGCTTTTCAATTTATTAACCACTTAATTTTCTTACTTGGCTCTAAAAGTAGCACTTTTTGTAATTTCTTGGCTTTTTTAAAAATATAGTAATCCTCCAATTTGTTGCTAAGAAATAATATAGTGCAATCAAGCAGGTGCTACTTACGATATTCATCTGCTAGTTAAAATTGTATTGTATTGACCTACTTTATGCTAAAAATGAGAGTTGTTGCCCTGGAGCGAGCTAGTTCGGGCTGGTAAAAATGTTGATTGTAGGTATAATATTTAAAGGACTTAAAAGAGGGTCGCTAACACTATAGCTATAATAATAGTAGAAGCCAGCCAAGCAAACGTTTTCTTAGATTGTTAGTAAGGTAGAGACGACCGTCTATTTGTTTCTGTTCACTGTTTTTTTTTTCGAAAGGTTAGCGCTGAAGTGATCGTTAGTTGTTATTGTTGCGGTACATCATAGCCGTTACAACCCATAATTCTGAGAAGAGTCTTCTTTTTTGCATTAGGTTTAGAATTTACTCTCCTACTGAATAGACAGGTTATAAAATATATTAAACTGACGTATATGGAACTCGTATTTTCCTATTACAGGTCGATGTATACACTCCTGAGGAGCGTCATGTAGCTGGAATGCAAGTAAATGGCTATGAGAATCCGACATACTCCTTCTTCGACAGCAAGGCTTAAACTCCACGTCTCTCATCCGTAAATTCTCTTTGTATGATTGCACAACCATCTCTCGTCATTTCTCTTATGTTAACGAGCATTCCCGACTTTGATATGAATTTTCGTGTGTTTTTGCACAATCTCCGGCGGCGTTCTCTACACAACGTCTTCTGCTGATGACGACGTCGTCAAGAACGTCACAACGTCCTCTCCACTGCTCCGGCTCGCTCGCAGCTTCATCTTTTGATCGTGTGTGATTAGCATTTGTCATCAGGACCCAATTCATCACTGTCATATTACTTACCCATGTATCGCCCAGCGAATTGTTATACTAGCCCTGTTCACTACTTCTCTGTTACCCAGTCCACGAATACAGGTTCACGACATCTGAGCGTCCCACGATCACTAGATTGCTTCGAAGGCTGGGCGCTCCACCACTCTCGTACATACATAGAAAAAAGGCACACATCCAAATACTCTCCCTAACAAATTGTCATACTTGTACAGTTCAGATCAAAGTAATAATAGTGTCGTGTGTCGTGTTGATGCAAATCGAAGATAACAATGTTCCGATTGATCTTCGAACGGACTCTCTCGCAGAATATGATGAAAATGGTGTGATATATTTCGCATTGTTGGTTGCGATTTGCGATGTTTTTTCCTATCGTCATCGTGGTTTTCGTTCAAGCGCAGCACTAAGTGATATATCTATTTTCGTATGTTAATTTGTGTTTATCTGTGTTTGCTCGTCCCCTAAACGTTGATATGTATGTATTATTTTTTCTCTCACGTTCTACTTGATCATCCGTTTTTTGAAGTGTTAGACAGCTTTGTTAACCTTCTCTCTAAATACCCATTCGTATATACATTTTGGCTTGTGTTGTTTGGCGCGTCCATGAAAAAGTAGCGATAAATTTATCCCATAGGTCTTCGTGTTTCCCTTTGCGTTTATACGCTGGAGTCAAAATGATGTTTTGTTTTTCAACTATATTTCCTTTAGAAACAAAGATACGAGCACAATTAACTTATGACGAAGGTTCTAATTCGAAAATTGCACGTACGCATCCGTAAGAGGGGTGGTTAGCTGAGAGTCTCCCACAGATACGAAAATTTCGCTTGATCGTGAGGATCTAGCAAAAAACGCCCACGGTTTCTTATCACGGGCTCCCCATATGCTGAGTGATTGTGAGCAGCTATCAGGATGTCGGGCTTAGGCACCTTGTCTGTGACTACGGCCCAAATTGGTTAGACCTTCTGGTGAACACGCTGTTTTTTGAGATAGCTAATGTGTTCTTTATTCCTATGTCATAGCGCTAGCAAAAAAAAAGTGCAATCGAATGTTAGGAACATGAATATGTCTGCAAAAAAATTTAAAGAGTGATAAGACGAATGAAAGAGCATACTAGAAGAAGATCTCCACTGCTAGTAATACAGGGCCAAACATTTTATGGTTTCAAAGGGAAAACCGCTCAAGGTCTTACACCGATGATCAGATTTTTGCTTCAAAATTCTGGTTGTAGCCATTGTTTCGCGTTCGAGAAGGTTCAAAATTCTGCATCGGTTGCAGTATTTTTCAGTTTTGAAAAATGCCGTTCTTACCATAGTTTCTTTGACAGAGCTAAAAAATTTTGAAAGGAATATTTACTGTATAGCACATTCCTAATCTTTCAAGAGTGCCCATAAATTAAAAACTTAAAGTTCGCGTTTTTTCATCTCTACATCTAGTAGTGCTCCGGCGTTGTTAAACTAATAGCGACTTAGTACCGATTAAGCTTATTCGGAACTGTCGGTGTACTATCGAAGTATCGTTAGATGGAACTGTAAACTTTTAATCTATTAAATGCCATGATAATGTATTAAACTAATTTCCCCTGTGAATTCCTCTTAATGAAAGAGTGCACTGATATGAGTAAAAATTTCT
>KN549712.1:32017-50389 GCA_000797555.1 Oesophagostomum dentatum | reverse complement strand
AAAAACCAGTCATTGCATCGTAATCTCTCGCTCAAATACTCATTGCGTCAATACGCAAACATAACAATTCGGAAAGAGTTTTACGTCAATTGAGATAGTTGACCAGTTGGCCACGAATCTTGACTCGAATGAACGATAGGTGATCATATCTGCATGTAGTTTGTGTGCATTAACAAGTTGGAGAAGCATTAAGCGCAGGGCGCAGCCCAGCTCACGGCTATTTTGCGAAAACTATGAGCGATGACCTTGGCGCTTGCCAGCGCCCGTTTAAACAGAGGTATCACCTACGGCATAGCCACCGTATTTTTGGAAACATCTTGCAGAGTTAGATGTTTATAGGAGTAAAATAGGATTTTTTGTTTCTTTTCTTTATGGTCCTGCGAAAGATAAAAGACCGACAAACTGCGTGGTCAAAAATCCTAAAACTAAAAAATCATTTTAAGAAGGAGGCAAGTGAAAGGAACTCTTCCGTAGTGCCCTGCACATGTTTCACGTACTAGAAGCAAACACCTGAGCACACCAACTTTTTGCTAACCGATGTTATACCTAGTTTGGTTTCCGAAGAATATATCTTCTCACCCACTACCGTATATTTGTTTACTCAATAGTAAAGGTGTGCGTATACCTGATACTGACGTTTGGAAGCATGATGTTAATTCGAATAGGTCGAGTAGAGCTGAAGGACACAGGAAAGTAGAGAATTACCTCGCCGATTCGGAACCGCCGGCAAATGCTAGCCGTTAACACAGCCCCAAGAGCGAGCAGAAGGGAGCCACCATGCACAAGGATGTTGATTACTTTTCGATTTCTGGAATTGCACAGTATTCTACTCCAATCCTGAATCATTTGCAAGCAGAGGTTTGCGAATCTGATGCGAAACAGGCAATATGAAGAAGCCAAAAAAACGGTGAAAAAACTTCTCCTCACACTTTCTTTCGAACCACCCAGAATATTGTAAAATATCCGAATAAGCATAGTAGAAAAGCTGAAATTCGATACGAGAAACCTGCTACGAAGATGTACTGCAAAGGAAAAAAGTTGCCCTTTCATTCTCCACACGAAAGAAAATGCGGTCAAGACTTGCACGAGGTGTTCTCGGAGCAATCTCGAAAATAAAGCCCGTTTCAAAGCGAGAAGTTCTGCACAGCTATCCTTGAAGTGAAAAAATAGCCCTGCAACAAATTATCTTCTTTTTGACTTAGTTCTGCTCGTCTTCATTGGTCCAGTCAACAGTTGGATAGTCTTGTAGTGCAAATAAGCAAATGCGGAGGAACAGAAAGTGAAAACGTCGATAACATGAAGATAGAAAAAAACCTTGAAAAGCATCCTTAGAGTGGTGGTCATATTTTTAAAAATTGAAGAACTTGGAGGAAAACATTGAGTAAATGCTCGCAGCAGCCTTGCGAGCTGGCTTCATCTATGGAGAAATTCGTGGGGAAACTCCAATTTTCGACAGATTTTTCGAATGTGAAGAAGGTCTGCTAGATGCAATTTTGCTGCTCGGTTACGGCAGGGTGCAAGAGACCTTAACAACAATGAGAAAAAACGAAGGTACCTATAAAAGCCGGAGATCCTCAGCTATTGTGCCCGCAAACAGCTTACTCTCGTGGCTATCATTTTCTTATTGTGTTTTTCTTCCAGGCTTAGTGTTTTCCTGACTTAAATTCTAATTCCGCTCGTTGCTACTGTGCAACAACCTTGAAAGGCATCCATTTTACGAACCCTAATTTGCCTCCGACAACACCTACGCCGAGCCCTAGATGCGGTCTTTGTATAAAAAAATACGAAGATAGATAAGATACTCGGTCATAATATGGATCACTGGTGCTCAGAAGCAATGGGTTTGTGATCCCCTTTAGTCCATACTGGAAGTCGAACATGAAATATAGAGGAAGTACAACCATCGTGGGGAATAAAGATTGAATAACAAATACATGGTACGCTTTCACCTTCTCAATCCTCTGCAGATAGTTGAAACATTGTAATTCTTCCGCAGTAGCAGACTTACCTCTGTAACTTTTGAAAGCGGGAAAAGTACGGAGAAGAAGCGTCCTCCGATAGCCAAAGCTACATTCATCATCTGGACATACATTATATGCTCTTGCGTGATTTGAGCAAATTTCGTAAACCACAGAAAGCGGTTCATATAAAGAAATGTAGGAACCATAGCGGAAAAGCATCGGGTGTACATGGTTGTGAGAAAAAACGTGTATGCAGATAGGTCAATAAATGCCTGAAGAATCAGAAATATTAGAAGAATTGAGACAGTCTGGATAGCGCTTGAACATCAACAATTTATCAGCTTTAGGCAAGAATTCCAAATATGAGCAAGATAGTGACAACCGCGAATTTTTCCTGGACGAAGGGGCGAGACGTCTTGTCTTGGAGTCAAAAACGTGCAGCGCAGAGTGAAGGCCGAGAAAAATTTGGCTATGAAAATATCGGAAATATTTTATGACGGTTTCAAAAGTGAAAATCGATATTTTTAAAATAACGAAATTTTATTAGTAGTACTCCGGTTCAAGTTATTTTTAAAAACTGACTTCGAATTTTTTCTTGGCCTGTGGACGCTTTCAAAATTTTTGTATTCATTCTCGATGAGGGGCAACCCCTCCTCGCCTTCGCCTTTTAAAGGCAGCACCCACGAAAAAGACCAGTGTGCAGATCTGGACAATTTTGGTGGTAACCATGGCCAAGTAAACGAAGGTTATAGTTGAAACTCGTGAGAATTGCTCGTCGCAGCAAAAATTTCCTCCAACGAAGTGGGCAAATGGACAAACGGCGCATGCAAGGGCGTGAACACCAATGCAAGCGAGCTGCACACGAGTTGAGACACGTTAACACGTCAGCCTTGTTGTTCGCTATTGTACATTTCTTCTGCTGTGATGCGACACAACACGGCGATCTCGTTCCAGCCGCAACGTCACTGCCGCAACCGTGGCCGCGAAGATTGTTTTTTTTTGTAAATTTTTCGCTCTTTTGGATGTGTTTTCGGAATGTGCAGACAATTCTTTCCGTCTTTTAGCAAAAACCGAGGATCTTTAGAATTTAATATTATAATATGCTCTTGCCTGCAATGCATTTCCTTCATAAAGGCAAGAAAGCCCTCATATATACGCACAGAACCTGAGGATTTTAACTTTAAAAGCCCTGTTTGCTATGGTACTATTGCTATTTGTGACATTCATATAGCAAGTCGCCGAAAAACCAGCATTATCACTTCAAGAGCAACGCATTTTTCTGACCAGACGCTCCTCTCAGCAACAGATAGAGCATCTCGATCATGAAAAATTCAATACCAATTTCTTTACAGCAAACCTTGCCAAAATCTCTTCCTATAATTTCTGAAATCATGATATTCTTTTTCTTTTAGTCCGGTCATTAGAACACATCAGCAACATTGCTGATTCCATGAAACAGATGTAAATATACGAAAATTCTTGCCACACTCTCTTATGTGCTAATGCAGTGGCGGCCAAGAGCATTCGTCACACGGGTGGTTTTTTACACTTCTACTTTTGATAAATTTCACTTAAATATATTCATGAGAGATGTGCTCATACGCTCAAAAATTTCTCAACCTCCGGGAAAGGCACATACCCTTTATAGATTCTTATAAATTTTTTCCTCCGTAACAAACAAGACGGATTTTTTGGCGACGGAGAAAAGTGGATACTTTTATTTTTATTTAGATAAGCAGATGTGATGCTAAAAAGGATCATGTGCAAGGACGTTAGGAAGGCCTCATGGGGCAGTTTGCGCAATTTTTCTAGAATTTCTGTGACAGCATATAACTACGGGACAGAATAACCAAAACGAAGAAAAATTGCAAACCACTTCCCGCCAAATTTTACTAAATAATTAGCTTACTAACTAGTTACCCAGTTAGTAAACTACTTAGTTAGTAAGCAGTTTGTTACTCGTATGGAATTGCAGTCGGGTCACTCTAAACAAATATTTCGGCTCTTTCAGCTGATTGCAGCGGAAGTGTCGTTGCAGAGATTTGAACGTATTAAATTACACTGAAGAATGCGTATTCTAGCGAGCAAATTTTGTAAGTTAGCAGCAATGCTCGCTGTTATCGCAGCAGTACCCGGTTACTTTTACAAACTAAAAAGGCTGAAATAAAAAATGTGTTTCTGGAGAATTTGTGGAAGTGTTATTAGGATGTGTAATTTTTGTATTGTCCCCTGCCAAGCTTAGCGAACTTCTTTGCAAAAACCACCTCATTCAGCAGGGTCTTCATTATGCAGCAACACTTCATCATTTTGATAACGCCTAGTTTAGGGGATATGAGGTTCGGAGAAACAGGCTAGGAATTACAAAAAGACACGAACTCCCTAGTAAAAAAAACGATATTTCGTGCAACCAGGCGCAGTGTCACTCATTGATGATGGACACATCTAGCGCGGACGACCGCTTCAACTGCTATTACTAGCTCCCGAATCAGCTGGTCTCGATTTGAAGTTCTGCAATTAAAATACGTACCTCGTTCCACCACACTCTATAGAAAAACGTGTTGAACCGCTCTGATCCCCATCGCTGGCATAAAATCAAGAGCACATAACAGTACAAGAACATACAAACAAGTACGATAAGACCAACTGCAACAAGTGACGCAAAGAGGAGCATCTGCAAAAAAATTTAGTTTATACCTTTCTGAGGCTAGTGGAGACGAAACGAAAGCAAATGTTCCCATATTTCCGAAGTTACGTGCACTAAAACTATGTCTTCGAATGTTCTTAAAAGCCTAGCGAAATTTTGCTAATGGAAGCACAAAGAAAAAGGAATAATCATATGTTAGATGCCATTAACAATTTTGTGAAAACTACAGCAATGTTCTTACACACCGTGCAAGTTATTTAACGCCTTGGGAAAATTGTCATTTGATTAAAAGCAATTTCTCTACTGCAAAGGAGTGAAATCACCTGACCGCGCAGGCAATGAACGAAATTGTGACAGACTAGAAATGTTTAGAAGAAAGTTTCAATAGATTTAAAGAACACTGTTTTACGTTTCCTGCGATCATATGCAGCCTCAGCATTCATGACAATAGCGAAAATAATCAGGAGTAATAGTGAATGCATGCATACAAGACTAGAAGAATATTGTTTTGCTCATATGCAGTTTAGAGCTTGCACCTGTACCCGCTGCATTATCTATGCTTGTTCACGTTTATATTTACTCCGTTTTGATGACTGTTAGAATCCCAGAGACCTCATCACCGCGAACTCACAGCTTTGCTTGCAAAATTTATTCCAAATTCAGGAATTTCTTGCAGTGCTACAAGTTCAAGAGCTGCAGTGTGTCGATACCTGCAACCGTTGGTTGCGAGCAGTTTTGCAGAGGCAGTGCTCTGATCACGGTTTCAGTTTATTCATATGTCCGCGAAGGACATAAGATATCCATATACCAAAGTTTACGTCCTCATAAATTTGACGAATTTGAATGTCAAGCCAAACATAGCTTTGGTCCAAACACACACGCAGAATTAAAAGCCTAAAAGACCTAGTAAGAATGCACTGTGCCTGCGACGAATTCGTGACTAAGGTCCGGGATATGCTTCGTGCGACGCGACCAAATCGCGCGCGCAATCTGTACAGATGAGATGTTTTCGTACAAAAATGATATTCTACTGCCCAAAACACGTATGCATTTGAACGTTTCAGGCCATTTGCCATTTTTGCACTGGTGCACCTCAAGTTGTATACCTGACGCGACGGGATTTGGTCGTCAAGTATACCCGGGGCCTAAGAACAGACCGCGTCGCATGTCGTAAGCGTACTGTCAAAAAGCGCCTGCAGCACCTCAGTGGCCAAAAATGTATTGGCGCCATGCGAAAACAGAAGATCTACTTCTGCCTCGAGGCTCAGTAGCTCCATGCTAACAAGGACGCAATAGGCATGAATCAAGAAGCTTCCAATCCTTTTTCTATAACGTTTGGGAATTTTGGCTACACTCTATACATACTACTGGGTGATCTATGAAGGGAAATCACGCCACTGCGACATAATACTAACAATAAGCTGAACTCCTCGGAAAATTCAGGAATCGAAAGTCGAAATGTACCATTGATGAGTATATAACAGAATTGGTGAAAAATCAATGCCTCTTCAAATGCGATGAGTATAGGAGACGATATATCCACGAAAGGCAGCTGAATGTTGTTTTAAGGACGAAACTGAAAAAAGCTCCGGGAATGAAGCGCATTTTTATGAGCGCCGAAGGAAGCCCTACGTTGAAGAAGATGGAGAAACAGCGCACCAGGAAAGGTACAAAGGGTTGGAGAGATCTGCAGGAACGTCATATACGACCTGACCGCGCTCTCTTTAGTAGCTGTACAAAAAACGAGAAAATCACTACTAAAATGACTGACAAGTGCGCTGAGTGCGCTATTCACCCAGTAGTGGGCCTCCTGTTCAGACTTCCGTAGCCATTAGCACTTCGGATACGGAGCATCTTACATTAATTAGCAGCCATTTTAATAATGATTTTCATCACTATAAGAGAGTACGCCCTGCTAACTATGAAAGACTGTAACTCGTACAGGTCAACCATTCGGATCGCAGTGTTTTTATTCATCGCTAATGAGTGTGGCGAATTCCATCGCACGTGCCTCTTCTGCAGATCGCGTGCTTCCTAGTTTAGCGAATGTAAAACTAAAAGCTCTACTTAATTCTCTACTGGCTATTCATGATTATAAGGTTTTCAAGTTTTTAGCTCAAAGGCAGATGCAGAGGCAGGCATTTAGTTTTTGTGCTTATGGATATAACCGCTTTTGCCTGCTGATCACAAAATTACAAATATCGCGATTATTGCCACCAAAAGTACTGTTTCCGAAAGTTTGAAATCTGAACTCCCTGCATAGTCGCTCCGAAGTGCCACAAGTGGCGTGGCGCACTATCCTAATTGGTGCACCGTTTGCAGACCAAATAAGAAGGCTTTGCGCAAGCATTTATGTTTAGTGGGATGAAAAATGACTAACTGACTTGTGCTTGGGGGGGTGAAAAATGTACAACTCACCAATACTTGAAGTGAAGAGGATGGGAAAAGTTAAGCCATCGTTGAAAGCCAACTCATATAGAACGGACCCACTCCTAGTTTTTGAACAGCAAGGCAAAATGAGACCGTGCACTGAGGCAGCATATTTCAAGTTTTTGAAATGCTAATTTTTTATTAAAGCTATCTTCGCTTATCCAACTCACAGCTTATCCAACTATAGGGTGCCTGCCAAAATGTTGCTCGTGAAAAAGATGTTGTGATGTTTAGGGCTCACTGATACCTGCACTCAATTACGTCGTTCAAATTTTTTTAAACGAAGCAACTTTGAAATATCTGAACTGATTCTCTGTCTCATTTATTAGACCCAAACATTAGAGCATAACTACTCCAAACAGGAGGAAAGCATAAGTGAGGAAAACAAAAGCCACTCATTTTGTTAAATTTTGCGTCGGAGTTTAAGCTTTGCAAGGTTTACAAACGGGTTTTTTCAAACGAGAACGTTTGGTGTTCGGCAAAAAATGCCTTCCTCTTTGGGACAATTGCCCGCATTCAAGTTCGATCACCATGCTAATAAGCCAAGATTGAAGATTAGTAACTCATCACATAGTACAACTGTCAATCAAGCGTAAGCTTTGTATAATCGAGAAATCGTAATTGAAGAGAAACATTAATGAAATGGACTAGCCGTGGTCTCACATGCAGCACGAGCATGTATTCAGCAGTTCAAGCATAGAATAGGGGGTGCTAATGCTAAATTAGGCACTAAGTGCGATTTCCTGCCGCGCGTTAGCTCAGTGGCGGGTCACCGTCTAGTTATAGCTGACTCGACGTCCCTAAGTGTGGCTCCCGCCTGGTTTGCAAACTGCTTTCTCTTAAATGGATTTTAAGGAAGCATTTCCCCATGTTTCAGTACTGTAAAGTATTTTTGGTCAAAAAACCCTATTCTCAGCCTTATTCGAAGGGAAATCTCTGCTGCTAAGCTCATACATGATCATTATATAAAAAAATATATAAACTGATCTGGATCAGTTTAAATGAACAGAAGTAGCAATTTCATGAGAATTTTTGATGCCAGCTAGTAGAGTAGCTATTTTTTTCCATTTAAACCATCCATAATTTCTTTGAGGAGAGGTTTTATATCGTGACAAATCTTAAGAGAATTAAACAGAACGAGTGAATAACTGCGTATGTTCCAAGCATCCTTTTTCGTGTACGGGTTAAAAAGTCTGGCTTATGATTTAAAAATGTTCCTGCTTGGCCGTAGCACTGTACTTATAGGACTAAACAGAAATAATACGATAATGCGCAAAATCGATGTTGAGGGAATAATGAATAATCACCAGTGAAATCGTTTCTGCGTTGGTACTATGCGCCCCTCTCGTTTAAATGGTTAGGTATTAAGTCCTGCTGGATTTTTTTAGGCAGTAGTTGCTCTCATCAAAGCGGTAAGTATAGCAAAGTCGCAGGCACAGAAGCATCAAGTAGTGCGCTGGAATTTCCTCGAAAATACAAAAATTCTTCTTTTTCTACGACCTTTGCACTAGGCTTTTTCCTTTCTTAGAGCTATAGTTTCTTAAAAAGGGTTTCTTGCCTAGTGCTAGACCAAAGGGCTCGGGGATTACTTTCTGTTTCTATTTGCGGAGAGGTGGCATTACCTTCAGTGAACCTTTTTCGAACGGGAGGCAGAAGGGTGCATATCAACGTCGTCAGTACATCCTGAGTGCTTTTGAAGTAGTTTACCTCTTACATACCGGCTACCTTAACCCCCTTTTGTGCTTATTCCTACCAGGCTGACCAAATCTTCGGGTTTCCTTGTTTCCGGTCACCAACGACCTTTCCCAGGTTTACCCCTCATAATTGCTTTCTAACAGAGCGTACTCCTTTTCTTATTGACAGCTGGATGCGTTTTGGGAAAATCCTCCGTTTTTTTTCAAGAAGAGCATACTTCATCAAATTGAAGATGGGGAAACTAAAATGAAGGACGATTTTTTTTGGTGTATATCCGTGGAGATATACAATCGCTCGTATTTTTCAGAAATCCAAAACATGAAACGGATGTGGTAGGGCCTGTGCCTTTGCAGACGGCATGTGAAAGGCGGCTCCAGCCGACGAGTTTATTGCTAAAAGAACTATTTTGAGAGTTTTTTTCGATTTCAGGGTTGGAAATGGGGGAAATAGAGACACTATATCGTGGAGAGTTTTAATATGTACGTTTACTGGATTCTAAACTTCGACGTGTCTCAAGCGTTGGTACTATATGTTCGTTAAAGTGGTTAAGTACTGTCTCCTCAAGTAGCCCGCAGACACAGACACAGCCTGGCGGACACGTTGGACGCGCTGGTGTGCCGTGGTTAAAGATGCCTGGAGGTCGATCAATTGCCGTCTCCGCCTGACTTTGCGTGTTCGCAGACGTCTTAAGGAGACAGTATTTCCTGTTGGTTTTTTTTCCAACAGTAGCTGCTTTCCGCTCAAAACATTGGGCTGAGGAAATAGAATTTGCCGTTAACAAAAAGCAAAAATATTAATGACATTAAACTTCAGCACCCACTTTTGTTATGAGAGGAATGAAAGGCAATTTTCCTAATATCACTAAAGGGAACTAGAAACACAAATAACGCTTCCACTTCTTTTGGATTTCGTTTATTCGAACATCTATTGTCATCACAAACAGTGGTAGTGAACATCAGGGCTGGTAGTAATCTACCAGGCCTGTTGACAGCGTAGATGCCGACATGTTGGGAACTATGCCGACAAGTTGGTTATTCTGTCGCGACCTAGCCCCGACCTATCCGCTACCTCACTAGTGCTTGCAAAACATCCGGCTCTCTTCGGCCTCGAACTAGCCTTACGATGTTACCACACGTTCTAGAGGCTAATGTGTTAGCCACTATGCCATCTGAGCTCTGTTCGAGGAAGTGAAAAGATTGCAGAAAATTCTTGCTGAAACTGATACTCAAGATAACTGCTTATCCTCTAGAGGATTACGATACTGTTCTGCGTTTTTAACAAGTTGTTGATAGCTGTTCATTTTTTTCGCTATGGCCATTATCACCGTTATCGTAATCGTCTTCGTGTGTTTGTGCGTTGTTCTCCTAAATGACACGAATTTCCTTTGTTCTTCGAAGAAGAACCGTAGAGCGATGAAATTTGCGTCACAAGTATCTCATGGGCTGTCATCAAATGTGCGAATCTTCCACAGTATACTATTAGGTCGTTGCAAAAGTCTTTGGACACTCGTAGGTGTTTCTTCCAAGTTTCACTACTCTATAATTTCAAAAGTTAAATGGTTCTCATAACCGTAGCTATTATCCGCGAGGTCTCCACTTTATGCAGCAGTGAGATAAAGATAATCTCTTTCCATACACGAAAACTACAAATGAAAACATTTTGGGTGTCATTTTTCCGGACCCTTCCTTTGCCGATTTTTCTTCGCTTCAGGAAACAAGATAGCAAATCATTCACTTGATATTCTGGGAGGAGATGGCATAGCCTATACAAAAAAGGAGAAGTTTTGGGAATCCAGACTTCCACGATTTTTTAGCATGCCTCAGAAGAAAATGCATGATTCGTGTGCTGCACAGAAAATAAACTTTTGGGTATTTTTCCACGTATTTCTGAGTCATAACAGTCAAATTAAAGTAGCGCTTAGCCCTCTTCCGCATACAGCCAAAGGCATTGTAATAGGATGGATGCTTTCCATTCTAGAATTGTTCTACAGCATAATTTATTTTTTGAGGGTCTGCTATTGAGCGATGAGTAATCCCCCGTCCTTCTGACGATTTAGCGCGATACTATTTCCTCGACTAAGGTGAGGCACGACCTTTCCAATGGGGAAGGAAATATGGTTCGTTGACAGCAAGTGATCAAAAATGCCACAAAGAAATCGAAAATCACCCTTGCCTGTGCTCCATAACAAGCTCCTACGAGACTCGAAAACTAAAGTCCAATTTTCTAAAGCTTTGCGGTTTTGGGAAAGCTCCCATGGTGGCTTAAGAGAGTAGTAAGGTGCAGCTATAAAGCGGTGGTTCATATAACAGAAAGAATCGCCGGCAGCTATAGAAATAACGTTCACATCCTACTCAGTAGTCGTCCAAGCTACTTTTAACTCTGAAGCTTATTCCTGGAAAAGGTGGGATTTTTCAATTGGAAAGTAACATGCGATCAGATAAAGCTGATGTACGTTATGTGCATGTCAAGATTTATCATTTTTATGGGAGGACAAACAATATGAGTGGAATTTAGCAGTTGGAATAAAATGGCAAGGCTTCACTGCAGATACACCACATAAAGGGAAAAGCAGCAAAGAGTCACAGTTTCAGAAAAAAGACAATTGTTCTGAGTGTCCAAAGACTTTTGCAACGACCTAATACATGTATGCACATAGTTGTGTGGCGTCGAATGGCACCAAGACTGGATTTCGGAGTTGTTTGTTATTTTGAAAAGCATGGGTTTGTTCCTTGAGGAAACCCACGCATCCGAAATTTACACCGTAAGTGTCCTAAATATATTTTCACCGATATCTAGCGTCTCCCAGCTCTAGCCAAATCTGTGTGAAGTAGTTGCGGCAGACATGCCTACGAAACTTGTATATTTGGCGATAGAGAAGGCGCAGACGGGCGATGTTGTTCCATAGATGGGTAAGATCTGCGTCAAATATATCCAGTGTCTCTAGAGGTGTTTTTGTGCGCGGCAGTCTGTGGCGTTGAGTAGGTTGAGGCTTTAGGGTGGGCGAAACATATGCCTTTTACAGATAACTCTAGTCGACACCATGTAAAAGCCATCGGAAATGGCAGGTATATTCGCCGTCTCTATGCAGCAGCATATGTATACGACAGATTACGTAACGTTCAGTATTCGTGAAACTTAAACTTTCACTCATCGTCGACTGGTGCGATCTTAGGCGGTTGCGATACCGGCGACTGGTAAGGCAGCGCTGTCGCGAGTTCCATATCGATGAGCGGGGCTTAAAAATGGTTCCTACATAAGTGTGCAGAGAGTCGACACCCATGTGCAGAATAGGTCGATGAGAGGGGAGTTCAGGATCGAGTATGTGCATATGTATAGTGTCTGGATCATAGGTATGTCTAACAAGTTTGTCCGTCCGGCTTCGCCGGACTTCCAGACCTGCTGGGGTGCTCGATTCGCTCGCACCATGTGACCTCCTCCTGTCATATATACATGCTGCTCTTAATTCTACCTGTTCATTGATAGATTTATCCGCTATCGATCAGTAGCCGACCTAGAAATCGATAATTTAGTGATGGAAATGGGTGTGTCAGTATGCTGAATTTCTCGTATACTCTGCCGATCGACTGCTGCGTCATAGGCGTGTATTTGGTTTCTCGTCTAGCAATGCTGACGTCCTGCGCATTGCTGCTGCCTCGTGCGCATTCTCCGCATCGGCTCCAAGCTCCTCCTAATCGGACTCCAACACTTGCACATCGGTACGAAGCTCCTGCATATCGGTCGTGGCTTTCTGCACACTTATGTAGGAACTGTCGTTGAATCCTGCTCATCGATATGAAGCTCCCAGACAGCGCTACCGGACTCCTTGACGAAGAATACTCAGCAGTCGCCACTATCGCGGTCGCCCCAAATCGTCAGAGTCGCCTGCGATCTAAACTTTGAATTCGAGGGATTCTCAACGCCGCGTAATCTGGCGTATACATGCGCCGCACCATAAAAAAAATGCAGAATGTATCTCTAACTCCACAGTGGCCGTTATATGGCGCTATTTTGTCGACCAATGTCCTTCTGTAAAGGGCACATTCTTGCTTCGCACTGAGCCTTTTCCTGTCGCCACTCAGCACCGCAAAACTACTCATACACTCCCGCTCCAATTTGGAAGCGCTGAAATCGTAAAGCGGAAGTCCTGCTCCACTCATGGGACCAACCTCGTTTATTTAAGCTTTATTCAACAACAAATATGCGGTAATTTCTGGTCATTTATAAATTACTTGATACGGTCATTCACGGCTGTTTGAGGCTACAGGTATGGCGCAGATTTGTATTGCAGCCAAAGACATTTGTGGATGTGGAAAGACGTCTTTTTCAATAATATTAACACCAAGCTCCATCACCGCATTTTCCTCCAGAAGCAAGTGCGTGATTTGGATGGAGCCCCGGCAAAGTTTGGCGTGCAGCTTAACCTGGCGTACTACCGCGATCGCTTGAAATCGCCATAGTCGCCTACGACTCTAACCTCGAACCCGCAAATACTCTTATAACCAGTCAGGCGCACATATACGCTTTTGCGTAGAGGTCAAAATATCTTCTACTTCTACTACCCATATTTGGCACTGCTTTCGTTGATCAGCGTAATTAGGAAATTACGCTTCTTCCAACCCGACGCCTTTTTCAGTAATCAACCAACGCCGCAAAACTACGCTGCCCATACGGGGTGCATATGTTCAGTGAAGCCCTGCTTCATTTATGGCACCAAATTTACCTTTTCGGGAAAGCAATAGATGAAAGGCAGCTTGAATTGGAAACTGCTTTTGATTACATGTCGATGTACATGCATATGATTGGGCCTACACGCACAGTAGTCGATCCATCTTCTAAACCCGCTTTCGATTACATGCTGATCCACATAAATATTGTTGCTGCAACTCAATCCGGCAAATTATTGATTTATTGATCGGATATCGAAAGCCGGGCTAATAGTCCATCCATTTTCTAGGCCAGCTTTCAATTACCTACCGACCCATATACATATCACCGGGTCTACTTGCAATCGGCAAATTATCGATTTATTGATCGGTTATGGACCGTCGAGCCAACAGTCGATCCAGTTCCCGAGCCAGCGTTCAAACAGCTGCCGATCGATATTCCCATTGTAAGAGTTTACTTGCTCCGCTGTCGTGTCGTCGCTTGTGATCGCTTTCTGCAGCACTCTTGTGAGGGGTCGCGCTAATCGCACAGCTTAGTTGCGGGCGCGATCGATGTCGGGACATTGGACATGGTCTAAGCACGACGAGACCCCGACCTCCGACTCTCACCATTCACCACACTATTTCTTCCTCCATAGCCTAGGTCACGATGTTGCCGGATTATTGCCAGCAGTTTCACAGCTGAGGAGGTCACGAACTTGCCGGCAGCTCCACAAATTAAGAGTCGCGGTGGCTCGGCTAGTACTCCAAGTTAGGTAATTTGAAGAAGCCACAACTTCCGCATGGTGACAAGGCTCCCTGCAAGGTGGAATCCAAAAATGTCCATCGCGGGTGACGTTACGGGACGCTTGTCGTCACGCCCAGTTGCCAACTAGGTCGCACTTAGGTAGGATCTTAAGATGCCAACATGCATATAGATTACTACCAGCCCAGAAAAACCAAGACAACACAGCGCAGCTTATCAAGCAACTCTCGGTCACTCACAGCTAGCGTTCTAGAACTCACGTGATATCTTTCGCCATGTACAAACTACAGTTCGATGTGAGCGTAGCAAAAAGGAAAATCCCTAAACGCTCCTCCAGTGTGCCGCAGCGTTTTGATGCCGCGGCAAATAGAGGAAATAGCTGGAGTGCTAGTAATTTGGCCGAAATGAGTAACAAATCACAACGCGATATCGGAAGTTAATTGAAACTTAATAATGAAAATTACTTCCTTCAAATATGCTAGTTAGGATGAATGAAAACGATTCTGAAAAGGAGAACGAAAATTTGAATCAAATTTTGATCTAATTGTCAGCTTTAGTCTCCAGAGTGATACTCATGTCTTGCTCATGTCGAGATTATTGTAGTGGCGGACAGCCGCTGACGGATCAGAGAACGCGAGGAAGCGCGTGCCAGAAAGAGACACAGACGTTGTCACAAACAAGGAACAAAATGTCCTCCTGAGAACATGTTGACAGGATTTGTTTGTAATTAGTTTCTAATAAATGTGCCATTGGAATCAATCTCGCTCGCGCGGTTATCCCCGACCAATATGTGGTTCGTCGATTAGCGTTTGGCTTAGTGGCAGCTTGCCTTCGAGGCTAGCAGTCGCAAGTTCGGCCACGCACTGGCGTTGATTGGAAAGCGTTCAGCCTTTTTGTGCGAGAATTGGATTTAGCAGTTAATGAAAGTTAGTAATAGAGCTCCGCTCCGGCAAAAGCGTTCTCACCAAGACGGATTCGGATTTTTATTCAAAAAGACGGTTTATCATTGGAAATAGCGATTAGATCCGGATTAGGTGAGAATAGCTAGCATCAACGCGGCATTAATCGAAAATTTCCCCTCCCATTTGTAGCAGATTCCGGTCAAATTACTAGCATCCCTGGAGTTTTAGGTGTTTAGTGTTGCTCTTTTCCACAACTATTTTTTTGGAAGTTCAGATGTTTGCTGCTACCGCGGCAAGGACAGTAAAAATGGTCCGGGTAGTATTTTGTCGCACTGTCGCCGCTGCTATTTTATTATGCAAGATATTTGTTCCTGCGTTTCAAGCAGAATTGCTGTTTTCGGATTATCAATCTTGGATGGACTAGCTGTATTTGTGAACCATAGAAGTCAGCAAAACTTCAGCAGTCGCTTCCGCACTTTACCGCAACGTCAAAAGCCGCACTGCTCGGAAAGGGCCTTGAGGCACGTTGCAAGCTAAATATGGTAGGGCACAGGTGGGACCTAAGCTCCGCTTTCATGAATTATACTGCCCCCTTGATCTAAGAGAGCAACACAGAATTCCATAGGAGCAGATGCAGCGTTAGAGTCAGAGATGAATCTTCAGAGCAAGCTATGTTAGAGCTGTTATTGAAACACTGCTACTGCCGCATATTTTAACCCATTTTTCCACAAACTTCCTAAGATCAGACTGTCGCATACCGATCCTCCCAGAGTAGACTTGTGTGCTGCCCTAAACCGTTAATGGTTGCTGAAGCGAAAGTAGACGCCAGGTGAATGCGTACGAGTTACGAGAAGCCTTCTGTGAGCTCCAACGCTTCGTTAAATAATGGGGTCCATGGTGAATGTACGACTACAGTCCAATGACATTTCAGCAGCATTACCCCATAGCGGAAGACGAACAGTTCTAAACGTCACACGTCAACTTCAGATTGTGAGGCAGCACACTGTAAAATAACCTCAGCGTCGACTCTGCTCATTAGTCAATGGTTCAGCGCTATAATCAGTAAGTACAAATCGCGTGAAGTACAAAAAGAACGTCTTGGACAAGAGGTCATTAGCATTTGATCGTGATTGAGATCAACAACATTTATGAAAAGTTGCGGCTAAGCTGAATTTCTGCATAATTTCCAAAAAAAAATGCAGCTACACAAATTGTTCACCGCGAAGCCGCAGATAAACTGCATTCTTTCAAGTAAACTAAGTATAAAGCAGTGTTACTACTCCTGTCGTCAACTGACATTTTCCACTTTATAAACACAGCAACAATTCATTTTCAACAAATCATTTTTTTCCGTTTGCTAAAACAACAAAATCGTATGAGCACTAGGGTCCGGATTCCAAAAGGTGGGCTTTTTTTGCATGAATTACGACTTTTGACCTCCATATTGTTTTGAGAGCCTTAAGCATTGCGCTAAGCGAACAAAGTGATGAATGAAATCCTTCAAAAGATTTCAGTTTTCTCAACAAGCCCGCCTTCATTCTTGGTCTGATATCTTATAAAAATGGGATCCACTACCGAGATAAAGCACTCACGCAGAGTGGCGCCCGCCTCAACATGTACCATGCTTCATCCTGCATTGAAACTGAGACTTTAGAAATAAAGGGCTCCGCAACGTCATACTGGTAGAGGAGGCTTGTGACATACGGACAGGCATCCTCGTTCAAGCTGCCACAATTCACATGCTTGCTGTAACTTGGACGAGATTGCTTGTCCGAATCTCACAAGTCCCATCCTTGAGAGATGACGCTACGGACCTGAAAGGAAGCAATAGGTGTTGTGGACTATTGAAAATTTTCCATTGGTATTGAAAACTGACATTGCTGATACATTCAGAAATCTGTGACAAGGTTATGCAAACTGCAAATCGTTTTCCACTGCGGTTGAAAGTGTGCTAACAAAACATTAAAAGTACTTTTGTTAAAGCACTAAAGCACTTACACACACAGAGTAATAAGGAAGCCACGATTTCATGAGGATTGAATGTCAAGTGAATGGGCAAGCGCAGGTCAGTACATACCTAGATGCGGGTCGAGAGGTATGCCGCGCTTCTGTGATTGGTTGACTTTCTCGCCGCTAGCAACGACGACTCAGAATTCCTTTCTGAGGAAGAAGATGGCGTTGATATTGGCATCCGCATAAAATAAGGGTCTCCGAAGGGCTGCATTTAACATATGAAGCTCTGAAGCATCGTTTCCTCCCAATTTCCGATATGGTAAACGGTTCTGAGAGAAGTCGCGCGCGTCATCGTAACCCTGGAAAGCCTGAGACGCGGCATACCTCTTGACCGCACCCGTCTGCGGCCCCGTTTAATTCAGAGCCTTACTTAGACCCTGTTCTTTCCACCATTTTAATCGTTATGCATGGATGTCATCCTTGAATGCTCTTTTTCTCCAAAATGAGCAGGTTTTTAAAATTCACCGCCAAAATTTTGCTGCTAGCCTGCTTTCGGTGAAGACTATGCGTACGAGTAGACTGTATGAGTAGACTTATAGACTTGTAGCTTACTACTCCTCGTGTTCTTCGCGACGAATTGCTTTGATAATTGCCAGGAACAACGTACCTATTTGCTCAAGGCAATCTTTGAAATGCTAAGCTTGCAAGGGCAAAACAAATCAAAGTTCTGTGGAGGTAGAAGAGAGCTTGGGCGTTCTCTGAGCGGTTTTTCCTTCCTTTTTATTGAGCTATTGACTATTCTGGTCCATTAGAAAAACAGTACAAGCGATGGTTTCAGATAAGCCAAAGCTGGTCACAAGCGTTTAAAGTGATCCAGGGTGCAGAAGAGAAATATTCTTTTTATTTCTTCATAATCGAGAGGATACTGTTCGTACATGAAGACGCGCAATTAGAGAGAGGGAGAGATGGGGAAGACCTTCTAGCCCAAGGTCAGGAGGTTTTCAATCAGTTTATTATTATCTGAAATGAGTGAGTTATCCGCAAGTTTCGAGAAATTTAATACCACGTTACTCGTCAACAGACAGGCATAGCGTTAAACGAAGTTCTGCAGGATTTTTTTTTGCAATTAAGCCCCTGCGGAGACACACTCATACGAAAGAGAGGAGCATAGCTTTTGTTTTCAGTGGCTTATTTTTTACAAGCTACTTTAAAAGATAAATACCATGAGAATTGAGTGAACACTACAAGCATCTGCCTAAGGCCCAGGGAAACATACGAAAGTCTGCTAAGAGAGGAGTTGCAGATTGTACCGAATATCTTCAAGATGTAAGATTCTCGAGTAAATGAGTTTTGATCAGATTCGGGAACTTTTTCTTCT
>KN549711.1:0-10020 GCA_000797555.1 Oesophagostomum dentatum | reverse complement strand
AGTTTGAAATTTTGATCCTTTTTAGAATTTTTTGTAATGCTCTGTGCGGGTTCCAAAAATTTCGCTTCTTACCTATAATGTTTGAGTTAGACCTTCACAGAAAGTGAAGTAGAAAAATGGCTATAAAGTTAATTTTTGCAGCCATACATACTCGAATGTCTTCAAAGCCTTTTCTGTTCTACTCTCCCTCTCTCTTCCATCCCTGCACTAGCAAGGGTTCGACACTCAGGATTATAACGTCCAGTTATAAAGTTAATAAGTATTGCGAAGTTCTGAATGATACTTCTCACGATAAGTTCTCATATTTATACATAACTTTTAGTGTAACATCTTTTTGCAGCCAGGCTTCACTCATGATGCTAGCATCTTTTTGGAGTAAAAGCTTTGAATTTTATTTAGAAAATCATTTTATGATAGTCTTACCCTGCAAAACGATTATTGTGATCGTTTTTGGCATGCACTACTTCTTGCTAACGTGAAGGTAGTTCAGTAAGGCTATATTGTTTTATTATTGTTAAATAACAGACTAGAAACGGCCGGAAGCATTTAATTAATCTATAATAAACAACTTTTTGATAGCCTAGTTTGGTGCGGCAGTGACATACTCTCCTTTTCGCGAACCAAGACTCGTGACGTGGGCGGGGCCATGTACTTGAACGAGCGCTGCACGTGTCCAGCTTGGTTAAAACGGCGAAAACTAGTTCAGTTCTGGTTAATTCTCTCTTATATTGTCAGGTTGAGCAAGTTTTACCAATTTGATACGCGCAGCTCTCCTTCGGGTGCATGGCATTGGTCACCCTGTAGGTCTTAGTCCGCGAAAAGAAGAGTAATTAAATACTCTAAATGGCAGAATCATCTCACTTCAAAGCTCTGCAGACCACCAGAGCGTCGTAAAAAAACAGAAACAGCAAAAGGAAAGTTGGAGCTAGGCTAACAGCTCCTTTCACATTGCACGAATTGATCTTCTCTGCTGCATCGCTGCTTTTTATAGTTGTCGCAAAGCTGACAGCTTTGGAGCAGTACTTGTGAGCCGTCGTACCCTAATTGCAAGATATAATTTCCTGCTCTTCAGCACATCGAACTCAGCACTGATTGACGGAGTGGGGCAAAGGGATTTGCGACTCTACGCTGACCTTTTATTACTAACAACTCTTGAATTGGAAGGAGTCAAGAACGCTCCTATAAATCCTACGGGAGGTTTTCCATCGACTCGTTAGCTTAGGGAAGTTATTACGATTCGAGAGAAATGGGACTGGGAGACACGTAGGATGACATTATTTGACATGTGCCTAGATACGGCAATGAAATTCTGGCCATAAAGTGTATGGGCTATAGAGAAATCGCCAGATAATTTTGAGCCTTAAAACTGCATGGGACTGCTTGAAAAAACTGTTATGTTCAAATTTTAGCATTCAAGGAGGTTCTTCTGCGGCATGTACAGAGTCCAGCAGAGAAATATCTTTTTGGCAGGAGTACGCCTTCGAAACTGCATCTTGGTTTCCTTTTTTCCACTGAGAAATGGGTTTGCCATTAGCGAGCAGACAAACAATTCTATGTAACCTCCGTCTCACTTTTTGTTAACTTTATTCTGGGGTTCCACGTAAGCCGGTGGTCGGTGCAGAACGGACGAGGAGCGACGCGAGCGGCCTCTCTACAGCGCTATGATTGGCTATCCATCGGTTGGCCCCGCCCAACCGCGTGGCTAGGCGCAGGTCTCGCACCGAATGCGGGCTTCCGCAGAACGACGAAATGTTTCGACACAAAATGAGACAGTGGGTACCGTATCCTAAAAGGTGTCACAATCCCTTCTACTATTAAAATAAAACACAGCAATACCAGTTTTGGAGAGGAAGGTTTTTCTAGCAGGAGTAGGCGATACTCCTTTCATAACATCCCATATTTCCAGCGAAGATTGTTTTCAATCCAGTACCTTTGTTTAACATTGCATAATTTTCGCCCACGTAGAACGGAATAACAGATCTGGAGTGATAAAGAGCTGATGTTGCGATAATGATGGACTATTAGTACTTGATGCCATTTTTCTTGGAAAGATTGAACGTGCAAGGGGAACTACGGAGATATCCGCAAATAATTACGTTCTCAGTGAGACAAGGAGAACAGGGACCCTCTTATTCGTATGTTTTCCATTCCTATGACTGTACTAGCAGTTTCACAACCGTCATGCATTTTTGTCGAGCATTGTAGGTATTTATCTGCAAAATGATACTAACAGTCTTTGTCGTATAAATATTTACTTGAGACCGCTATGAAGAAGTTGTTGGCGCTCAATAGTTCTTTCTTATCGCGTTTCCACTGATTTTATGGTCGAAAATGACTCAAACGCTCAAAAACCTCACAATGTAAAGTAAAAAAGGTGCTTTTTGAAATGTTTCATTGTGAGCTGGTACACTGCAAACTTGCCGTCAATCGCCATTGTTTCCTCCAAATTGACCAGAAAATATAGACAGGCTTTTAAGTATCCAGTCTCAGAACGCCTTTCGAGGTCCCATCGGATTCTGAACGAGAATCTCGAATAAAGGGCTTTATTTTGAAAATCCACGACCAGAAGTCATTCGTGACAGAGAAAATCGTCCTCGAAAATACTTCGCGCGTATATACTCTGTGCGATTTCGCGGGCGAGTTTTCACCATCGTCGCGCGCCTGCTACTGAAGCTCCACATTATCTCCAGTGGGAGAGGAGGTAAGAATACGATTTCCTTTACGTCAATCGTTACAGCGCTTCAGCTAAAGCGCTCGAGAGGACAACAAGTCTTCCGCGAAATCGCGTAGGCACGTGCGATGTATCTTCTGAGGAATTTTTCCTCTATTATGAGCAATTTTTGAGCAGAGATTTTCGAACTCTAGGCAGCTGAGTCTTTTTTTCGGAATCCATGGAGAACTTATAGTGGAGTTGACAAGTCCGTACGGAGTGGTGCGAGATATAATGCCGCGGGCAGGAAGGGGTCGGCGCCGCCGTCATTGATTAGCCACTCCCAAGGTGGGCGGATCTAACCAATGACGGTGTCGTCGGCCCTTGTCTGCTCACGACATTGTGTTTCGCACCCGGTGCAAAGATGTGCAGGACCTGCTCAAGACCGGCTGTTGACAGTAAAGGCTAACGATCAGTTCGTGCTGCAGCTATTCTAGCGAGAGTTGGTGGCGTGATATTTCCAGAGGCGGGGTTAGCGGTGCTGGATACGAAGGAAGTCGTCCAGGCTCGTCCTTTAGAACGCGCGTGCGTCGATTCATATGTGTTCGGTGTGGTCTTGACGAGTTTACTCGCGTCCTACAAGGCTAACCCGGCCTCTGGAAACACTGCACCACAACACGCCTTTTTTTCTCTGATTTGTGTAAGTACACCCAGCACAACTTTGCACCGACTTGTCAGCTCCACTATAGGTGTTCTGAATGTCGGTGACGTCTTTAAGTCAGGAGAATTTGTCCTTGCTTTACCCACAATTACTGAGGTTAGCAATTTTCTTGGTGTACTGCTCATTTTAGATCATAGGACCACCATAATAGAACCCGGAATGGGAGTTTCAGTTCGAAAAACGAACAAATTTTACCACCATACATTTTTAGCGCATTTCACATTGAGGAGGTGGATCAGCTAAACAGTGATCAGTACAAACTCCGTTAGTGTAGAAATCAACGATATAAGTGCTACTGAAACCTTTCTGGCTTTGTCGGTAACAAAATGCCGCCGAAAATTGGCACATTTTAGGATTTTCATAAATATTATTGGACAGTCAAAATTGGGAGGAATCAACGAGAAGTACTGAGAGAATAAACTAAATCAAATAGCAGAGGTTTATATGTATGCGAGGCTGCATAGCTTGACAAATATTGCATAATAACCATGTGTGTCCACAGTGGAGAGCGCTTCACTGCTTGTTTTTTTCGAAACTCCACGCTACCTGCCCAATCTCTTCATCAGCGATTCGCTTTTGTTCCAGCTCGCATCGCAAAACTTCGTAAAAAGCGAACCTGTTCAAATATAGAGAAATTTGCTGTGCGTTCTCTTTCGCATCCGCGGCTCTTGTTTAGAGAGAATCTGCATATTGTACAGGCAAGGAGGGTGTCATAAAGTCATTAGGCGAACGTATTCAACCGTAATATCCGATGGATGTTTACAACGACCCTAACCTTGAACACCGTGGCGGCACATTTATCTCTACTCGTCATGGTCGTAGACGGACATGCACTTGTTCTGGGGATGTCTCCCTCGGACAAAGTAATTACAACAGAGAAGTTCGGTATTATCTGATGTTTTCCGTACAAAGTAGAAGGTTAAATCGAAATGTTTTTTTTTCTAAAAAGTTCTTGGAAACATCCAGAAAATAGTGGGATTTTCTTTCTGTGGACATGGATTCAACTCATGAAAGTTTGAAAAACCGTAGACAGCTCTTCAAGCTATGTGTTCCGTTCCCATAGAATTTGGAGCAGATTCAGGAAGAATTAGCTTTTGAAAGGAAATGAGGTTGCGAGTGGTGACAGGAGTTTCGATTCAACCCAGTGTTCTTAAAGTTTTTGACGTGTACAGAAATAATCCAAATAAAGGAGCGATTGTAGTGAGACCGTTACGAGATTGATTAAGCCCATCACAGCCCCAACGATGGGATATAAATCTATCCAGCATTTTTAATCACCCAAAAAAGTACTATGCTAGACCAGAACTGCGTTGAGTTTTTATTGCAAGACAGTAATCGACAAGAATTCGACAATGTAATAAAAAAAGAGTGTGTGTTATATTCCCAACCTTTTGTTCATTTATGGGTCGGAGATGATCTTAAAGTAAAGGATGGAATGAAAGAGCATAAAAATCTGACATAGGTACATAAAAGACGAAAATTTTTTTTGAAAGCTAACAAGGGAATGATCAGAACTGTCCGACGGATCCGGGTCAACGGCACAGCTCCTCTAGTAGATCCTTACTTTCGCCGTGCAATGCAGACCTTTTTAGCTGCCTACCTTGTATACGAAGGAAGATATAAGCATTTTTCGAGCAAATAGAGCTGATATGTCCCCCAAAATGGCTTTATTTACAGGTTTTACTGCGTTAAGGGACTTTCCTTATTCCAAGAGCTAGGTACGGTTCTAAATATGTTTGTGACTTGCAACGACTGCTGACATTTGTGGGACTTTAAGAAGCTGCTGATAATCGATAAATAATTTTTACGCATGAAAAGTCTAGCTCTTTCTCTGATTGAAGAGTGCTTGAACCACAGCTATTTCTATATCACGGAATAGCCACAACCTCTAACTGTAGCGTGGTATGGAAGAGCACCCTCACTTCTGCAAATACACAGCAAATGGCGATGTTATAATGAAGGAACTCGGTCCCATGCCGATAACGAAATAGAAAAACTGCTTACATCTCCTCTTAAATATGGAGTGAGCAGCTAGAAAACTATTTTTATACTGCTGAGACAAGGCCCTACTAAAACAGTCCTGCCTTCTTTCTAGGTTCATCGGACAGTTGTGGTCATTTCCTTGTAAGCCGAAATACTCTTTTTCGCTGAAAAAAATCAGTGAGGTGGACGGGACCGAGATACGTGTTCAAACTGATGAAAATCAAGCTGATTCTCGATCCGTTTTACCGGTTTGTACACTTATGGGTGCCCCGCCCACCTCACTAGTCTCAGTCGGCGAAAGAGTATAGGAACGCCGGAAAAAGGAAATCAAGAGAAGAAATTGTTTTCTATAAAAGACTCAAAGGCGCTTTGGGGTGTCTCATTTAGGTGTGCTTAAAACGGAAAATGCAAAAGGAACAACAACAACACATGAACAGCTTCTTGTTAGCTAAGATTATTTAGAAGAACAGCACTAATATGTGCATCCACACTTCGCAGCTACTTCGCTGAGAATGTGGAGAAGAATTTGACGAAAACGTGAAGAATAAGTACAGCAGACTGCAGCAGATGAGATGTCGAAACCTGTGTTCATGCACTATCATCCGAAAAAAATGGTAGTTTGAAATTACTACTAGGTATTTTCAGATAAGACGCCTCGACTGACAGTTTTGTTTATGTTCTTTAAAAACACGTATGTTCATTATAAAACAACATAAAGAAAAAAAAACTAAGGAATGTAGCTTCAAAGGAAAGACGACCGTCCCATCATGAGTTGGCTTCGGTAGCCCATATCCTATCTCAACATGCTTGTATTTTTGCTTATGTATGCATTATACTCTGAACGAACAATTCGAACGAATAATCGAACGAATATTCGATGTCGAGTCATTCGACTATCCAACTACTCGAATATTCGACAAGTCTAATTTTTCGAATAGACTCGAAATTCGGACGTCCGAAATTTCCAAAATTCGAGTAAATTCGAGATTCGAGTACTCGAAGTCCTCAAAGCTTGAATAAGTTTGAGATCGAATATTCGATCTTTTTACGAACTAAAAAATGGAGTTTCTTCTATTAAAAAATGGTTCATTCAGCGGTAATCGAATCGAAATATCCATTCCTTGAAGAAAACCTCAAATATTTATTCAAAAAATCGAATCGAATGGTTTTCCCCTCGATATGCTTCAACGAAAGTCGAGAACTGGCATGGTAGGATGAGACGTTTGGCGGTCTAGAACGCAGACAAAAACTGTGAATCGTTTTCAGGCCTCTGAAGACGACGAATCAGTCGAAACGTCAGGCCACGCAAGTCAAAAATAAATGTTCCTTCTAAAAAAAAACCTGTAGGGCAAAAGAAAACGTTAAGAATTGTAAGAATGCACAGGTTTAAAGAAGAAAGAACGTGGAATTTGTTAAGCGAACCGAATTTATTCGATTTTCATTCGTTCGGGAATGTTTTTGAATCGAATCTGTTCGATATTCGTTTATTTCAGAATAATTTTGAATAGAATTTATTCACTATTCGTTTATACGAAAAAAATTTCGGATCGAATTCATTTGATACGCAATCTTTCGCATTTTTTTCTCGAATGGTCCAAAGCATACTACGCATTATCTACTCGCCTTGCATCTCGCCTGTACTCTTTTTATTTTGCATTGAATTGCATTATTTTCGTTTAGGTACTGTCTCCTCAAGTATTCTGCGGACATACAAGATGGGCGGGGCCGGCATCAATCGACCGCCAGGCATCTTTATCCACGGCCATCGAACGCGTCCAAACATGTCCGCCCGATGTGTGTGTCCGCAGACTACTTGAGGAGACAGTATGATTTCTATAATTCGCTTGTTGGTATAACGAACAAAGAGACTAGGGTCAGGGGCTCTTTCATAGGGTTCGGGGAAAATTAAAGTTCAAAATATTAGCCGAAGATCTTTTTCTGAACTAACCTATATACTTAATTATTGCCTAATTTCAGCTACATTAGTCTCTAAGTTTATACCACGCTTCCTAATTTCCACTATGATCAAGTCTTTTTTGAATCTAATTTCCACTATGATCAAGTCTTTTTTAAATATCTATTTCGATGTTTTCACGTTTTCTCCATGAATGCCTTTCACTTTCAAGCTCATTTCTTCCAAGTTTTTCTTTCATGCATGGGTCTGAAGAGTCTGTTTTATAATATGACCGCTTGGCAACAACGTCTCTGTTCCCAAACCACTTGAATGTGGCAAAAATCTACAAAAGAAATTGTACATACGATCTGGTGCGGTAGGCTTTAAATTTGCATTACAGTAAAAACGGGCAGTGAGAAGGAGACTTACCGGATCAGCTAGTTTTACGAAGTTACTTCACGGTAAAAAAAGTGATGTGTACAAAGAAACCTACCTTCTACCGGTTTTCCAGCGATTTGTAAGTAAGCGAAAACGTGGAGGCGGAGGAGGAGGTTGGATAGATGCGGACCTTTTGATTTAATTTGCTGTTAACATGATATAGAAATTAGTCGAAATCTGCAAAAGGGTCAATTCTGGCATAGCTTACTAGAATACGCTTTATTTCCTGACCAAGCGAGACTGAGAATAAAATCGGGATTGGGAACATTTTCGCTTATTCAGGGCTCTCGACTATAATGGAACTGCTCAGGCAAATGAGATTCGTTGCCATCATCCAACGCCAAAGTAGAACGTCAATTTTCAATCTAAAAATGAATGTTGCGACATGGGGCTGGAACTTAAAGGTGTAGGTGATTAAGAGAACTTCGCTTATTGCTTTACTTATTTTTCTCTCGATATCATGATCTTGGGCGAATGATGTCAGCCTTTAACAGAGGGGAGCCCTCGTCTCTTCAAAGTGTGGAAGCTCATACTGTCCAAAAGATCGTGTCCACCACCATCCTGCTTGAAAACATCACTAACGAAAACTTTCTCCAGCGCTCTTTAAAGAAGAAATTGGCGTTCAGAATTGGCGTGCGTGGGTTTTGTAACCTCGAAACGTTTAAATGAAAGAAGATCCTATGGTCTCCACACAAACATCACTCTTGACGGGAGAAAAGTGCTCTAGTTATGTCGATTATATATACCTGCGCAATCTCGCGGACGAGTTATCCATCATGGTGTGCGCCTCTGGTTGTGTATTATAAGGCTGACCATGAAAAGGATGGTATGACCTCCGTATGCTTTCACGGTGGAGACGATATGACGCTCCAGGTACGCAACGAGATGAACAACTTGTGCGCAGATCGGAGGAGGTATCTTCTATGTCCGCATCCAATAAAGCTTTTTCCAGTGGCTAAACGTTTCCAGTGGAAATACAAATTTAAAGGCAGCACCCACTGTCAGAACGCTTCATGATTTCTCGACGGACTCTGAAAGACGAACTCAGAAAAGGGTTGAGGTTCAAATTTCTCGGCGCAAAAGCCATTCCTGACCGAGAAAATCGCCCCAAAAGACTCGTACACGATTTCGCGGACGAGTTTTCCACTAACTCGCGCGCCTTCCATTGGAGTCGCCCACCGCCTTAAGCTTATGGACATGGAAGGCTCGTGCAAATGCACACATACCCAATGGTTATAGCGTTTTAGCTAGTGTGCAAAACGCACTGACAAGACAACTCGTCCCCAAATCCTTCGTAACTGATCCACTAGGCACCCGACGTTTCGGCCATTTTCTCCGCAACGAGCAGTTTGCTGGTATTCTCACTTTGACATTTGGCTACTCAGCCACCGAGGATTCATAGACTACTTGAATCTCGAAATCCGTTTTTAGAGTGGGTGCTGCCTTTAACCGGTGGAAAGTGCTATCCAATAAGAATTTATCCGCGGATATTTAACGCTACCATGGGAGTCAATAGACACGTTTATTCACGATTAATGTTTATTGGATAGCAGTTCCCACTGGTTAAAGGCAGCGTTCGGTCCCATTTTCGTTGTTGAGATTTTATGGTAGGGAGGGCACCCAGGGCCTCCCCTACATCCCTACCAAAGCCTTAATGGCAATGGAGTACCTCAAGCTCTAAAAAATCAGCTTTTATGTTGCAGTTTGTGCGAGTTCGACAGACCGGAGAAGTAGGTCAAAACAGTCTGACTGAAGGCTAATTCTTCAATTTGTTCCGTTTTGTCAAGTTTTTCCTAGTGGGATCCATTCCATTAGCTGTCAGATAGCCCTCTGTCCACAAAGAAAAACAAATATTTCCACCATTAGTCTAATAAACTCAACCAATAACCTTGATTTCTCCGTTTTGACCGACCCAATACGGCGCGCATGAACTTAGGTGCCAGCTAGCTAAAATGGTTTTTTAAGAGTTTAGAGCAATTGATTTCGATTAATACTATGGTAGGGATATAGAAGAGGCCCATTCTGACCTTCCTACCATAAAATCTCGATAACGAAAATTGGACCAAACGCTGCCTTTAAATTTGTCTTTCCGCTGGAAACGCTTAATCACTGGAAAGACTTATTTGGATGCGTGCCCTGGAGCAATTTCCTTTGCTAAAAAATATATTCGGCAAAAATTTCGAACCCTAGCCTTTGTATGATGCCCACCTTAAGAGCTTGTCAGAAACGGTTCTGAGTCTGCGCCCAGGTCCTGCCTACGAGTTTTTCTATCTATTTTCTATGTAAACGGTTCAACATGTGCGATGCGTTGGAACAGATACACATATCGATCAT
>KN549709.1:87000-98609 GCA_000797555.1 Oesophagostomum dentatum | reverse complement strand
GACATTTCGAATCAACAAATTTAGAAAGCCCGAATTCACATTCGGCACGTATTTTGTGCTCTGTTTAACTATATCCAGGTGCGGTCCAAACTCATAATCTGCTTACTGGTTCTCTGGTATATAACGTTTGATTATTACGGTAATTACACTTTCGATAGATAGATTACACCCTCAAATCTGAAACGCTAGAAGGCTGCTGACAGGCCAGATACCCTGCATTTATTTAAGGGCTCCAAAACGTGTTGCGATGTACATAGACGTAGCCGTTTCCACAAGGATGGACATCATGATAAAAATTTATCATGATGTCCATCCTTGTGGAAACGGCTACGTCTATGTACATCGCAACACGTTTTGGAGCCCTTAAATAAATGCAGGGTATCTGGCCTGTCAGCAGCCTTCTAGCGTTTCAGATTTGAGGGTGTAATCTATCTATCGAAAGTGTAATTACCGTAATAATCAAACGTTATATACCAGAGAACCAGTAAGCAGATTATGAGTTTGGACCGCACCTGGATATAGTTAAACAGAGCACAAAATACGTGCCGAATGTGAATTCGGGCTTTCTAAATTTGTTGATTCGAAATGTCTCGTACCGATGCTTAAAGGCAGCGTTCGATCCCAAAAAGATTGTCGAGTTATTACGGTATGGATGTGAGAGAAGCCTACTCTATATCGCTATCATTCTGGCATTCGAAAATGTTAGCTCTGACTTCCTAAAAAGGCGGTTCTTTTCAGTTAAGGTATGAATTCATCTTAGCGGAAACTTGTCGGAACAGAACAAACTGAAAGAAAAACTTCATTTCACATATTTTGACAAAATTTCTTGCGTATATACTCGTACGTTAGCTGAAGCTGTTAGCTCTAACCCAGGAAGTCTTTTTGAAAGTTAATGCTAACGTTTGCGGGGTGCTACCATGGTAGGGATAAAGAGGGGAGTTCTCCCCACATCTCCTAGGAACGTACGCTGTCTTCAGCCGTCTGCTATAGGAGATATTAGTTGTGTATTCAAGGACTGAATCGCTTCCGCAAAAGTGGTTTTCCAAAATCCGCCTACAGACAGTTTCCCGTATACGCGTTGAAACTTTCCTACAGCTTTTCCTGGATAAAGCGAGTTTTTCGATTGCTTTATAGGAGAACTAGAACCTTAGAATTCTTTTTTTTTTTTTTGGAAGTAATCTGACTACTGAAGTCCCAAGTAGTGAAGTACAGTATTGTTGAGAATTTTCTGCCTCTTATCGTAAGCGGTTTTTGCGAAGGTGGTTGTCATCGAAGTGAATTTGCATTCGTATGGAATTGCAAAATTCATCAGCTTCGTTCTGGCTGCACACCTACCGTCTGAGGGCCAGCTGGTCCGCAGGCTATAGATGGCGCACTCAGACGATTCCGGTAAACGGCATCCTTTGATTTACTCACTCTTGGCTGAGCATGTCGTGTGCAGCTTACGGACAAACCTTCTGGTACAGCGACTGTGATTCTGATTGCATCGGAACTCGTCCACGTCCGTTTTTTTTTTTTTTGCACATGCGCAAAATTCCTGCCCCGGGTTCTTGTTTAGGGAAAATGTGGAAAGCGACTTAATTAAAAAAATTCCTATAACATATACGATAACTGTTTTAACTCTTGTCTTTTTTATGCCAAAAAATCGGCGTTGAAAAATGCCCATTCAGACGAGCTCCGACGTCATCTGACGTTTTGTTCTGTTCTGACGTCCCGACGTTGTTTGAAAATGAATACGCATTGGAGGTTCCTACTTGTCAAGAGAGCGTCTCCTCTTCGTTTTTTGCAAGAGTCATAGTAAATTCTTGCCCAGTTTACGCTTTTTCAAAAGTTTTTGAAGAATACTTTCTCGCATGATTTCTTATCAGCTCCTGCTATTTTACAAGCTGATGACTAGCAGACGTGTGTGAGGAAGGTAATTAGTCAACTCACTAAACGCACTAACTACCGTATAGTGAATCAGCTTAGAACCAGCTGACTGGCATCAGTGCGGGCGACGACACCAGAGAAAGAGGGCGGGCGCGGGCGGGTGTGGCTGGACGGGAGGCCGGGGGGCGCCAGGGACGCAGACGTCGGCATCGATCACGCTCGCATCGGCCGACCACGAACAGCAGCAGCACACCTCGTCCCTCGACGTCGACGTGAGCTCAGCTCCTTCAGATGGAGCTGTGCGAGCTGCATCTACAACCTGAGGATGATGCCTGGCCGTCAGACATCGACACTCGCATCGCGCAGCTAGACTTTGGCGGTGATTCGGCTCTGTTCGCCTCGAGCTCTGTCAGCACTGATTCACTAGATTCTGAACAGTTACGAGAACGATGTCGACTGAGAACTGAGGATTTTCAAATCACCTTTGCCGATTCTGGACATTGGCAGAGCGGACAGCTCACCACATGGGGGCGAATTCGATCCACTGAGCCGTTGGATGAGACTACAGCCAGGTAAAATTTCTGTTTCTTTGGACTGTTATCTTCAACATTTATTAATTTTTACTCTTTAAAATGCACTGTGAGAAGTTGAGTCACATCTTACCGTAACCAAGCTAAGCCTCAGCCTTATTAGTAATGTTATGTAAATGCCGAATGCGGTTGTGCAAATTGTCTCGCGCATTAGGCATTTTTTCCACAGCATTACCTAATCCTTGATGAATAAGCCGTGATTGGGCTGATGCCACCCAACTCCTCATCTGGGCGCTAGGCGAAGCTGAATTTGTTTGGTCTGTAATTACGAACACTGCACTGGGTCTCATGTTTTACTGTACTTTCGCTCTAACTTCCTTCTCAGATAGAACTTTCATTTGGGAAGGTGTTCGCTAAGAGGACTTCTGTTTTAAAGGATCGCAGTTGAGTCTGCTCTTACCGTAATCAGATGTAACCAAGTTAGATGGCGTAGAATAATCGCTCAACGCGGCTGTGCAGCGCACGTTTAGCACATTGTTTCCTGCAAAGTGCACAGATTCATCAATGTTTATTTAACCGTCAACAGGCCATTCGGAGGAAAATATTTGGCTATTTGAAGTCACCGTTAACCTTTCATTAGCACGAATTTAAATGGACGTCTTTACTTTCCACACTTTTCATACGATATCTGTTCACTGTCGTGCTCTTCCGCCTTTGTTTCTTCAATGTTTGGTCTTTTAAATATTTGCATCCATTTTTCTAAGTTTTCGAAGTCTAATGTCTAGTAATTTTTCTTTTTGGAGCATTTTAAATGCTTGCGAAAAGTGACGAAACGGTTCATCTCATTTGGGTTCGGCCATGTTTTGCTCTACACATCTTGGATTTGAAGTTAAATTTTCAGGTATTTATGTGCATTAAGGTTTTCGTTTTCGGTTAAGGTTTTTGGTTTTTTTTTAAAGTAGATGTTAAAAATTCTAATTGTAATCTGAGCATAGTGTTGAGAAATTCCCCTCCTTTAGCGAAATATTACCCTTTTTACCGCAAAATTGCGGTAAAAATCGTTGAAACCTCTCACAAGTACTCCTTCTACCGAACAGATTATGCAGCTTGTTCGTCTTCTTCCCTCTTTTGTTTGACGGATTTTTAGCGTGGTGTCTGTAATCGCATAATCGCCTTCTTTTCGCTCTCTTCTTCCCACTGTCCCATAATTGCCGCGTTTGTTTTTTATGATGCAATTCTTGTCGAAACAGTGCCTGTTTATATAGCCAATTCGAGCGCCGATTGTCCTAGAATTGGCCGAGAACGCCCTAACGACGTCTTTATGCGGATTTTTTTTCACTAATGGCCGTCCTACTGCAAATGCTGCTGACTCAATTTACAACCAAAACGAAGTTATGTCAGAAATTTGTCCTTGGGCGACTTCCGCCGACTAAATGGCGTTCTGCGTTCCATTCTTTATGCGTCCTCAGTTGTTCTTATCCTGATGCAGCTTTCTTTTGAGATTTGAGACGAAACTTGACTCTATTCAGTTGATTAACGAGAAAAACAAAAGCAAAACGTTGGATGCTGATACGCAGGCGTAACCTGATCGCATGACGCACATGATTTGAGAATTCCTACGTTTTTTCTTAGTACAGATCATCTCATGAATCATGCGCTCAGGAAAACTACTTCCGCATGCGCTTTCTCATAGCGAATGCCTGCTATAATCTGTAATATCGCATAGGACCGGGAATTTCGTGTGATTTATGGGCATAGGTTGGCAGGGCAGTTAGGCAGATATCTTCTTTGGATCTAGCATTATTCAAAGTGTTTTGCAGTGGGTTTGATATAGTACCCAAAACGATCTTGTCAGTTAGCTGTGCTGCGACCTCGATTATCATCTGACTCTTCCGAGCAACGATTAGTAGCTCCACCTTGTGCCACGGTCAGTACAGGAATGTCATTACCCCTGAGTTGTGTAATTACACACCTCACAACTTTGTACCGACTTTTCAAGTCTACTGTACTTCCTCGTTTTGGGGAAAGATTTGGCCTGAAACGTAAGGATGAGGCTTCTTAGCGTCCACAGGATACAGCTATCTCAAATTTACAGGAATCAGATGACTTTCAGCTGACCTGGTGAAAATTCATCCACCTAAAGTATTTTTCTGACCATTATTTACCAATTAAAGTGAATATGAGCTGATTTTCATGAATTTGGGATGGGTTCGAAGCAAGATGAGGTCTCGTTATAGTTCTTTTAGAAGCACGTGTCTATTTCTGGATACTGTAGGGAGGTTCTCATGCACTGATTAAGTATTTTCATAGTTCCTAATAACTAATTCCGTTATTCATTACTTCCTCATCGAAATAACATGGTCAGCGAATTTGTCAGGGCTGCGTAAATTTTGCAGTGACGTAGTTTGCCATAGGGGGAACAGATGACGTGTAAACTCGTCCATATTGTCATTTTCAGAATTTTGAGCTCACATGACGTAAAGTCTTTAGCTATTTGGCGGAGATTGATGGTTTTCCCTAGGCCTATTTAGTTCTATTTTTTCTTTGTGAGAGTTGCTTTTTACAAATATTTGACTCCAAAATAAAAATTTCCAAAAAATAAAATTGAGGTTGTTCCGCATTTTGCAGAATTACATATTTTAAGAGGATTAATCGTACATATTCTTCTTTCAGCTAGATAAAACATACAAGTAACTTCTAACTTTCCTTTTGCTGTATCTTTATGATTGCGATGTTTCATTTGTATTTTCACTGGGTGTTTCCCACAAGATGAGTCTGCTACATGCCATGGAACTATCTTTCATTTACAGTAGCCTCTAAGGAGTAGTAAGTAAACAAATTAGATTTGAAAGGAATTTCCTTGCGTCGCTTACGAGTGACACCAGCCCGCTGAAGAATTCCTGTTTTTGTGCATTTGCACAAGGGCGCCGCCTCTTCACGAACACTTTTTTGGATATCCTTATTTTCTTTCTTTGAAAGGAACCAGACGTTTCGTATAGCTCGTGGTTTCGAACTGCGTTTGAACCACCTAAGAACCCTTAGGCTCGTTCTGAGAAAGAAGAAGATTACGGTAGCGCGGCCGTGATTCCTCAAAGTGTCCGTTTTTGCTTCGAAGCTTAGCTTCTACTTCTGCATAGCTAATGAATCGAAGTGAAAACAGGAAAGCGTTCAGCGCGATAGAAGAAGTTTGCGTTCATTGAAGCGAGCATCTTTTCAGTGCACCAGATGTGATAACTCGTCCGCGAACGTCCCCATCTAGTACAGCACCACGACCAACGAGTCTTTTGGCAAATTTCGTTGGACGAGAATCACAAGACAACGTGAATGGCGGTCGTTACGTGGACGTCAACGACAACGAGATCCAGCTTGAAGCGAGTCCATCGAATACGCAGGATCGCTGGCGAGCTGCTCGACCGGCTACGAGTTCAGCACGAGCGGCTCCAGCCAAGCCGAGAAGGACATTCGCCGATCTGCACAAATCGATCGCTCCTGAGCTGCAGTTTTTGGCACTTCCGCATCAGGTTTGTTTAGGAATTGCGTTAGAGCATCTGGCTATGCTTTTTTCGGTTCTGCTTGTAAATATTTTGACATTTCTCAGATTCCAACGTTGTGCGAGTCTTCAACGATGTCGTTGAGTGACGTAATGCTGAAAGTACAACGAGACGGCATACCGCCACTAACCTCCGATCTCGATCTGCCACTTCCTTCACTTCTTCAGACAACTCAACTTGAGGTAAGGGTTCTTGAGCAATTTTACAGTTTCTTTCCCCTGAGAAGCGTGGAATGAACAAAGTGGAAAGCATGGGTTCAGTGGTTGAAACCAGCTACTTCATTATTTCTTCGCTCATGAAGTTTTCTAGTGCTAACCGCGCGTTCTCACTACTTTGCACCACTTTTAAATTCAAAGTTCTTAACCCGACGGTTTTTTTTCATTTTTTGATGTCTGAGCTAATGGGAAAATGTTTACTACATATGTACTGGAAGGGTTAGAAGTTCACGGGGTTTCGTTTTAGCCAGAAATTTCCATTTCGAGACATTTTGTTTGTTTAACAGTAATTGACTTTATATCACGTAAACAACAAAGCAACGTTCATATTCTTATTCAGACACTTTAAAGATTTTTTTTGCTGGCATTCGAAGGAAAAAATATCTGATCTAAACACCACGTGACTACTTCTGGCTAATGCAAACATTTCTGATTATGGAATGCTGAGCGATGTTTTATTTAATCTTCTCGTGACCAGACGATCTCTTTTTATTCACATTATAAAGTTATTCATTTTATCGAATAGATTATTTGACAATTTTTGATTCCGTGCAGTATTGATGCAAAAACTTTCATAACAAGCACTATTTTAATTATATATCTATAAATATCGCCGTGCTTATGTGGAATAAATGTGCTGGGGAAATTAATGCATCATGCGTTCATTAATTAGATCTTTCTAGAAATAGCTGATATTATGCAGAACTAGCCATAATTTATTATTTTTTCTATTTATTGTATCTATAGCAAGATGCAAAGATACAGGAACTGAGCCTAAGTTTTGGGGCGCCGGTAAACATCTTGTTTTGGCTGTCCGTAAGATAATTAGATTTGCACCTAGTGTAGACAGATATGTGTCAGCAGGCTGTCAACGCTCTTCCCTTCTCGTAGTACTGGGGGTGGGGATAGTTTCAGCAGAAATTGTCTCTAAAGGCATTGCTGTTTGAAGACGAATCCGAATAATTTTAACAGGTGTTGTTTATATTAAAGGGCGGCTTTTACAAGTTTTTTTTTGAACAAATGTTGGCGGTACTTTCAAGCAGTCTCACTTTTGATCCTTACAACGGAGAACAAATAGACGTTCTTGGGCTCTGGGAACGTTCGAGGCCCAACAATACCCTTATTGTTATGAATTCTATCATTTGGGTTCGTGTCCTCGCAGCGTTTGAGAGAAGATTTAAAGGCAAAAACGTTCTTGAATACGGTAGCCGATTCTGTGCACGTACATTTTGTTCAGGGCTCTTCCCTTCTTTGATGTTTATATCCGGCCAGTGTTTTAATCGGAGACTTTTTTTTCGGAATATTTCGTTACTCTTTTATAATCCTTCATTAGTAATTCTAATTCTGCCGCTGGATGCAAATTAATGTAAAGAGGGGTAATTTTAGCCGAAAATTGATCGTTCCTTTTTCAGGAAGATTCACCGGACTCTGGATTAGGCTGTAGTGGTCCAGTGCATATTGAAGACTGGGCATCGCTATCCATTTTATTGCCAAAGTGAGTTTTATCTCTACTTTCGTCAGTTTTTCCTTCTCTTTCCGAAATTCTTCTTTTCTTGCCTTACTTCCTTCTTATTACGTCTACATACGTCATCTATTTGCACCAATCTACTGCCCGGAGCTGTCTGTCCACTTTGCTCCGCTCCCAATCGATTTCTCATTTGGCGCAGACTCTCGGAGCTGTGCCAGTTTCTAGAAGGGTCCCGAGAGGGAAAGGGCTTACGTAGTTGAGGACGTAAACAAGTTGAGCATATGCTTTTGTTTTGCTGCTAATCCCTTTCCAGAGTTTTCCTAGTTTTGGTTAGGGGTCTAGGGAGTTGTGAAGATTCGTTGGTTCCGGCTACGGATTTTTTAGATTTAATTCCTTTACTATTATTCGAACGTTCAACCCGTGACACATCAATGAGGAAAGTACAGAATGTCCCTTTATAGTGCAAAGGCCGAGAAGAGTTTGTAGTGCAAAAGCAGAGAACACTTTTCTGTCCTTGCTGGTTCATGCATTTGAAAGGGAACAAGGCTGTTTCGATTCTGAACCATACTTCCCCTGAAAATGAAAAAAATTCTCATATGTCACTGGATGTCGTTCGAGGTAGCTGGTTTTCCTCTTATAATGCTTCGAGGTCTGGAACCTGCCGTTCATTCGCGTTTATAGTTAAGTAGCCTAGGTTTGTTGTCGTTTCCGACGTCCTTCTAGACAGCTGCAGTCAGTTTATCAGAGACTCGCCTTCTCATTTAATCCCATTTATGATCTTTTTCTAATCAAGCCATAGTTTTCTTCCCTCCTTTTCCTGTTTTTATGCGTTTGTGTTTTGGATAGACAACAACTCGTAGTAAATTATTTCTTTTGTCGAGTCACTCACTTTTTATGAGGCCCATAGAGCCGTCTCAAAATTGCCTATGTGGGATGCAGCCAGACTACGTCGCCATGTAAAATAAACCCATTGCGGCAAACTTCATACGTGGTTCTCGCAGTTTTGGCTATTCAGGGAGGTTGCCGGAATCTTGCTTTGTTATACCATTTAAGAAGGGGTTGCGAGAAAGTACTACAGTATGAGAGCTCGTCGGTTTGAGGTACTTAGCCAAAATTTTCGAGGTAGGTGAGTTCTCGCTAGGTTGCTCATTTTCATCTGCGTTTTGATGCTGTCTTTTCTACTCACAACGTTTTCACTGAAGTACGTGAATGTGTATATAAAGTGAATCCAGGCCTCTTCTGAAATGATCGCGCAATTTCCGATCAATAAGATCAGGTTTCTTCATCACGGAAAGTCAAAAAGGACGTAATTGTGTCGTCACTTCCCTCACTTTCAACGCGAACCAGTGGTAAAACGTTCGCACTGTGACTGCAGAGTGGTGATTGAACGATCGAAGTGAACACATCCGTGAACGTGCCCCTTCGCCTGACTAATGGCTAGAGACCGCTGCTTTAACAGCTCTTAACTGAACCGGATTTCGTGTCTAATGGGGTTCCCAGTCTTTTGCCAGGTTTTGTGTTCCCTTCTGAAGTTATCTCAACTGATGCGTCGGATAGATTGATGACCACCGGCTGAGCGAGGCACGAGGTGTTTCGTAAGGAGCAAAGCAGCGGGGCTCTGCACTTGTCTCTGCCCTCCGGCGATAGCACAGTGTGGCCGGCCGTATTGCTTTGCTTGGATGTCGTTCGCGTCTCGACGTTGTGAAATGTGCCACGCAATAACAGGCGTGCCTCGAGGCGGCTGTTCTCAGGTGGCCGGATCGCGCTCCGTCTCCTAACTAGAAATCGGATACGACGATATGTCCACATCGAATCTGAGACGATGTTTGGGTGCAGTCGCATAGGGAATAAAAGGGAGTGCCGATGATTGCGGTTAGCGCTGGAACCTTCCGATCTGGGTTGGTTTACCTGGCGATGGAGGCATAACATCGCCAGATCGGGAAGTCATTGAGCTCGCATGGTGCAGTTTACGCACAACTTTAGACATGAGTAAATTAACGGTGCTGTTTACCATCGAAGGGGTAGTTTTAGATAACAAACAGTACCATTCAATTCATTTTAACTTAAAGGCATCATCCAGGCTCGGAACACTTCCTGAGTTATCGACGGATTCTGAAAAGGAGCTCAAAAAATGAGTTGAGGTTCAAATTTCTCGGCTCAGAAGTCATTCCTGACCAAGAAAATCGGTTCAGAAAACTCGCCCGCGAATTCATGGACGAGTAATCCAACTAGCTCTCCACGCTAGTTAGAACGCTATAATCCCTGGATATGAGTAGAACTGAAAGTTTCTTCCATGTCCTCGTGCGGTAGACGACACCAACGGAAAGCGCATGGCGAAATAGAAAACTCGTCCGCGAGATCGAGGATGTCTTCTGGAGCGGTTTTCTTGGTCAGAAGTGACTTTTGAGCTGAGAAATTTGAACCTCAATCTTTTCGAGTTCCTCTTCCAGAATCTGTCGAGAACTCAAAAGGCGTTCTGAGCGTGGGTGCTGCCTTTAATTAACTGTGTAAATACGCATCCTTTGGAGTGATTGATGTCTGATGATGACAATTTGCAGATATACAGGACATATGTTAAGCAATCATGAATTTCTCCGCACATATCACTAATGTTACAATGACGTCCTTCCTCTTGTAGGCTGATATGACGTAGGGCATAATTAAATTAAAGGCAATAGCCACGCACAGAGCGCTTCCCGAGCTCTCGATGGATTCTGAAAGGGGGGCTCAAAAAAGGTTAAGATTCAAAAATCTCGGCTCAGAAGCCATTCCTGATCGAGGAAATCGATCTAGAAGACTCGTCCGCGATTCCGCGAACGAATTATCTACTTAGTTTCGCACACTAGTTAGATCGCAGGTCTTCTGGAACGATTTTTCGGTCAGGGATAGCTTTTGAGCCGAGATTTTTGAACCTTGGCGCATTTTTCAGGCCCGCTTTTAGAATCCATCGATGACTCAGGAATCGTTCTAAGCGCAGCACTGTCTATAAGCACTGCTACCTACCGGCCGATGCCTTGACGGGAACGAGTAAATGGACCCGTTTAATTTGATTACGTCTGTGTACGCGCACTGTCCGCTGCTAAGTGGTGGTAGTTGATGGATGGACAGCAATTATAACTGTGCATAGTTGTTTAGTTCAAGTGTTAGGTACTGGTAAAAACAGCAATATTTCGGAATACTGTGTTTTGAGGTCAAGTGTAGACACAGAAATGTTAACCTGTTGATGAGCGACAAGCATTGCACTTACTGACGGTCATTCTATCAGCTAGAGATCAATAAACGCGCATGGGTGGTAGGATTCCTATGTACATACGTTTCGAATAAATGGTCACCGCCTGAGGGTCAACCAAGTGGGTATACCATCCATAACCTAGTAACTGATGATCCCGGAGCGGCGATCGAAACTCAGTAGCCCTTTCCTCTTTTCATCTTCTTTTTCTTTAAATAGGAGTCTATAAGTGAGAGGATTATGTAGCGCTCTGATTGATGGCTTCGAATTTACTCATCTATTTTGTTCTTAGCATAAAGCGCAAAAAGCCTACTGGTCTGATTGTCGAGCATCACGATATGCACTTATGATAGTATACCATGAACCTTTCAATCATCCTGACATTCGTTGACATTTTCTTGTCACGAGAACGTTTACTAGGAAGCAACTGTGCAGTATCAAACTGCTGACGTTTTGTCTTCGTACTGCAGAGTCAGGAAATTTCAAAAAGTTGCGAAATTGCATTTGTTAGCATAAAAATGCATCGTTTGTAAATTCAGAACAGCTGCGTAGCTGTTCGTGATATTAGTCAGCCATCTATATATGGAACGTTTTTTTTTCGGCTGAGAGCTTACGTTTTTTCACTTTAGGAGAGGTGTGCACAAACAAATCTACCTCTTTTTTTTGTTCAGGAGGAATTTGGGCTGTCTTAGGAAGTCTTTGGGTAAAGATGGATAATTCTTCTCACAGTTTTTTTTTTTTTGGGGG
>KN549709.1:15695-30709 GCA_000797555.1 Oesophagostomum dentatum | reverse complement strand
CATTCCTCCCTTCGGGGCTGGGGGCCTAATTCCGCGCCGCCTTCTTCCCTTTGCGGCTGTGCTATTAAACCGCAGTAGCGCAGCTGTCCATAAGCAACCCGCTGTACTTACTGTGATGTTTGTCAACATGACTTGTACTACGAAGACATTTCAAACAATAGGTAATAGTTAAGAGCGTGACAGAAAAACAAACTCACAGCTCTCTTTGTAGGCGCATACGTTCCTCATTAATTTTATGTATTTTCTCTTCATGTTGACGGCGGAGGGCCTCATGTCTCTCTTTGATAAGTCGTTCCGCCGCTTCTTTTCGACGTCGAACCTGAAAAAGTCAAACTTTGGGTAGAATAACAGCTGGTCCTTCAGAAGGGCAATTAATGGCCATAGTTCAATTGAATTTTGAGAATGTGCGCAACGAATTCAGCGCAGATGGAAAAGATGACAGAAAAGCTGTTAGATCCACGCCGGTTTAGAAGTAATAATAATTCTCAATCATGCTGCTAAAAAGGTCAGGAGTTTCTGTCTTCCATTTCGGCGTTGTTCGACTTTCCATTACATATAACTCTTCTGATGTAAACTGTCTATAAGCGTGCTCCTTATATACAACTAGCTTGCCCAAATTTCTGCTTATGATCAAGAAATTTTAAAGCTTTATATTGATGTCATAAGGATTTTCGTTCCAGTGTGCAACATTTCGGTGGTCAGACTCATAGGTGAGAAGGTCGGAAGCCAGATATTCCCGCACCTATCACCTACCAACCAAATTATGAGGAGGACCTATCACCCTCCCCCCCCCCATCACGGTCGACAGGTCTGCTTCGGTGAATGGGATTTTCACCTTTTACATGCGGAAACCCTCCAGGACCTATAACCCCCATCACCCTCTGACGAGCCAAATTCCCGAGGTATTCCACCTATGTTGTTTGATGTAGTCAGTTCGTGGAAACTGACTCCGACCTTCCCACCTATGGTCAGACTGTTCGTACCCCTTCCCCTATTATAGATAACAATCCACCTATGGTCAGACTGTTTGTACCCTATCCCCTACTATATATAACATTATAGATTAAGGGCCTTTAAATAAATTATGATCACCAACTCGTTTAACCCCACACTCTCAATCTGGTAAAGACCACCCGTTTATATAGTTACGCCTAACCGAATGCGCTGTCTGCACCTACGGATTGACTGACCCCCTGAACGGCGGCTGTACACTACAAGTTAATATGATGATGCTTTGCTCCACATACCCCAAGACGGCTAATACTAAAATATTCGACATATTTCTCCGGAACAGAAAATTAGCTGTTAATATGACATGCATTTCACGAAATGGTATCCGCTAAGCGTCCCGAACGATAGTTCTAGGCATGTGTTCATCAGGTAACAACTATACCTAGCCCCTAATGGTGTTTTCAGAGAAAACGACAAAAAAGCGTTCGAACTCCAGGTGACCTATGAACGCCCAGACACTCTCCACTTCGCCGTAAACAAAGTGTTCAAAGAACAAAAAACCAAACACGCTTACCTCAGCAGCGTTATCAACAAGCCTTCTAGGTTTTGGCGGTGTCGTCTGAACTTGCCGTGTAGAATTTTCCATTATTATAGCTCAATATACAAATCTTCAAACAAGCGAAATAAAAAGGCCTGAAATAGTGAAATCATTTAAGGACTACACCACACCCCTTACCAAAAAAGTTCCAATATCATACCGCGTACACGGTCAACATAATAACCAACTCGAATCAATAAATTCATTTACTCTCAACAGGCAACAAAATGGAGGAAAAAACAATACAATCTCAACAGGAGCCAACAACATGACATAACAACGTTAACAACAAAAATCAATAACCGTCAAGGGCAGCCGGAGGACATACATACACATAGAGCAGGGCGGCTCTTTGACTTCAAATCCATAAAAGTGTCATAATTCAGGGTTAGCTCTTCCATGCACACATTAAATGTTTCGCAAACACTAATCAAAACCTAACACATGACCTGAGAGCAAAAAACAAGAAAAAGAGCGAAGTTTCAAGCGTCCATTAATTTAGAACCGCCAGTGCATCGTATAAGATCTCAGAACATTTCATTTGTTTTGAAAAGAATATGTGAGCTTCTCCTCTGTAAATTTTTTGAAATAGAGGTCACCAGAATTGCTGACATTGCGAAAAAAAATGTTTATCAGTTTCTTTCGAGTAGTTTTTTTTTCATTACGACGCGTCAGGCTACAAAACTGGATGCTGTGGCTACACAGAAGCAGTTTTGTATTCATATGATATTATACTGGTCTATAAGCATTTTAAAGAATATGTTATGATAAGATTGTCAAAATCAGTTGTTTTATTCAGATCACTTTCAGCCAGTTTTCGACAACGTAATCTGGCGTGTCGTAGGAAGAACTCGTAGCTTTCAAGAAATTTTAGCTGTTTCTTTGTTGAACCGATAAATGTTGAAGGTTGCTACTGTGATAGTACAACTAAAGACTTCTACCGTTCTAATCTTATTTTCCACGTACGACTACCTTAAACATGACGGATCGTAATTTGCCCGTATTTTACAGTAGCGACGACAGTGATCTCTAAGATCACAGTTGAGGTAAAAACTGATTCTTGTGCTGCCAAGGAGAAATGCGAGATATATAAATGGAGAACATTATAAGGCAATTTATCAGAACTTGCGCGAAGAAGTGGATCAAATTACCCTGAGATGTATTCTGAAAAAAGTAAGATAAAGAGGAAGGCAGTTCTAGCCTCAAGTGAATAGGACAAGGGGTTTGAATCACGACCTAGTGCGAATTTCGCAAGAAAATGAGTGTCAGTGCAGGTGCGTGCGCTGCGAGCACATAGGCTTTTTTCTGGCTGAACGTCAGTTTCTTCGAGCAGTTCGAGGCCATCGTACAAGTGCGATACAGACCCCGCAGACGAGCACCTGGGGAAGACTGTAAGCGCTAAGCCGAACAGGACGAGCTCGAATATCGACTGGCTATAACGTCAATAGTGAGAAACGCGGGCGGCCAGCTTACCAACAGCTGAGACAAAAAATCGAGCGCTTCATAGTTTTGAGGCGGTGGATGCTGAGAAGTTCAGCGCTAAGCGAACGAGGCACGAGACCGCAGAGCAGTAGACATCAACCAACGCATCAAGTTACAGGAACTTATACGAGTTACACAGAGAACGAGATTAGGTTCACAGTTGCACAGCGACGCAACCGAACACTGATAAGCAAAAATCAATGGGCGAAAATATTCTTCTAGAGGCGCCCTATAAAGTGTAACGAATCGCGTGAAGATGGCAGCGAATCTGGAAAAACTGCGAAATTCTCTCGAGAAGTAGTAGTGCAGCCATCTGTCCGATTGCGACACATACACAGCCGAGATCGGCGAGGCGGCAGTTATGCCCCTGGGAGAGCAAAAGAGCAGCAAAGCTGGCCAACACGTGCATTTTTCAAATTACATGAGTTATTTCATGTGTTGTCGATGTGCACGCTTCTTTACATGCTTGGGAATCTTAGCTTTTCGGGCTTCTCGTCTCTCCTCCTTTATCGCCTGTTTCCTCGCTTTTCGTTGCTCGGGGGTTTCCGACTTGTCCCTAAATATAGACTGCGTTTAGAGGAATCGATTCTGAATAAGAAATGCTTTTTATAGCACCAAAAAAGCCAAAACAACATGAATATAACAGAACTTTGGGAGTAGCAACTCTTATGGATTCAGATGGCTACATAAACAATAGCAAATGGCTGCTGTGGATTCAGCGAGTCATCAGAAAACGTTTCAAATCCACATCATCACGAATTCTCAATGCGTCAATTGGTTTCAGAAAAAAACTGCCGATATGTCCTCGTCACTGTTTTTACCAAGATATTGAATAACCGCAGAGCATGTCGAGTACTGACAAACACTGCGCGCTCTGGTAAAACGGTAAATGCAAGGGTGGCGTTTAGAGTTTTGAAGGATAAGCAGGCACCAGCTGCAATCCTAGGCTTTATTCTTTGCAGATAAGCTTGTATTGCACAGCTGTCAAGTATAGTCCCCGTAACTCTGCCATAGTACCTCCTACATAAGCCTGCTCGATATGGAAAATAACTTTACAATTTAACGTCGAATGAACAACACGACCTGGATCTCCTAGAGTACAAAGTCAGTATATGTAGATTCAGATATGCAGAATAGGGGAAGAAGCCTCGGCTACATCACTTAAGGTCAGCGTCCGCACGAATTTTTAGAATTTTGATGCAGACTGACGTTAGATATAATGACTTATCCAAGATTAAACACTTGGCAGTGTGGAGAGAAGTGAGCAGCCCTTCTCCAGTCGATGCCCGACCTCATTCAACAACATGTCAGACTACGACGTCAATAATAGCCAGAGCAGCGAAAACGAATACCAACACTTACAGGACTATCCCAGTTTATGTACTCGGAAAATTTCAAAGTTTCAGAGCGCATAAACTGGAATAGTGCCAAGTGCCCGAATGCTCTGAGTGCCAGACTTTACCAGACCACTCAATGCATTCGGATCCGTAGCGTAACGCTGCCAAGGTTTATCGTGTCTCTCACCATGAACTCGTCCGCATCAAAATATTCAGAGGTAGACTTGGCACGGACGAATCCGTTGGTGCGCGGCGAAAGATGCGACAACACCTGGCAGAGTTACGCTGCGGAGCCACAGCATTCTACCAATTCTACCAAAAACCACTAGTTTCTTTTTTCAAACGATTTATCATGAAGGACACCGCTCGTGGGGGCCCCTGGGAGAAGCCAACCAACAACAGGGAGTCTCCCTCCCCGCTTTGTTCACTCACCGCCGGACGCCATGCCCCACGGTCCCCATGCACGGTGACATGTATAAGATCTCGTTTTTACATCCGATACTGATTTGTACTCCGATATGTCACTGGATGATATTGTTCCTCTTCAGCAGAGGGCTTCGCAAAAATGAGAACATTTTTTTTTATTCACTGCAACTCCGCATCACCCCCCCCCCTCCCGGTTCCTCGCCGTTTATTAAATTATATATGTTCCTTCTAAGTAGCTGCGAAAAATGTTCATGCCAACTGAACAGTTTAAGGTTGACCGTACTGTTATCTAGGTACATGGTAGCAGAAATTCATGGCGGTCGTTTCTGATAAGGTTTTATCTTCGAAGCGCGCACGGTTCAGTGACTGCTACTAGTATAGAAATGCAGATAAAGCCCTTCGTTGCAGTAACAGCACAAAAGTCCTTAAGCAAAATGGATTGAACCCCGCCCTTACTAGGTTGGAAAGAAGGTAATGAGCCCTAGCTTTGAAAAATCATAACGTTTCGTAATAGGTTAGAGGACTGCTTCCTGCATCCCAGAAACTGCGTCATCATTACTCACCGTATTCTTCCCCTAGTATGGCGGCTAACTTCGTCCCCGACAAAATTCATCTTCGACATTTCTAACTTTTCCTCTTCACCACGGCTAGTCTATAACGGCAGCTACCACAAACTCGAGGATTTATACGGCGAAGGCATTGCGTCTTTCGCCACAGTGAAGCGCTGGTTCGATAGGTTCAAGAAAGGAGACTATTCCCTTGACGATGAGAAGAGGTCAGGTCGGCCTCAACACCCAACCCCTCTCCTTCTGGGAGGCGGCGTCGAGTGTCTACCCGAACGTTGGCAGAGGGTCGTGGACCCCGACGGTGGTTACCTTTGATCCACTCTCATGTACGTTTTTGAGAAATTGTTTAAAAATTGTAGGTAAAAAGGCTCATTACTTTCTTTCCAACCTAATAATACAAGATTTTAATAAGATGAAGATGTGCATGAGAGTAAAGACAATTCCGGAAAAACCGTCGATGAATGAAAGTCGAAAAGGCATACAAACATCAGAAACAAATCAATCCGTAACGCGATCAGTCAGTGAGTGAGTCACTTGCGCATTCTCACAATAAACTAGACGTCACGACGACGAGAAGCTATTTGGCGCCTACAACAGAAAAAGAGTCGCTAGTCTGCATGATAGAGCGTGCAAATCAAACTATAGACCTGCTTTCATCTACAATTCTAGATATCGATTCTGCAGCCGCAAAAAGAGGGCTAATGCAATTATCTGCAGATGAGCAAAGAATGACAACTCTGTGATAGGTGCATTCTTTAACCACTCTAGCAGCCAATAATCCTAATAATTTTCACATTCTAAAACGAATTAATTTTCTGCGCACAGCGCTTGAAACGCAAGACATGTAACGTCACCGACGGGACTAAGTGAAAAAAGGATATGCACTCAAAAACACCAGCAACACTGAGCAAACAGCATTAGTTTGACATTGAAGGGGTAGTACTGCACTACACGGCTTCAAATACAAAATATCCATGAAAAAAGAAGCATCAAAAGTATTTTTTAAAAACATCCGAAGTTAATCATGGTTCGAAAAAGTGTACGTCCGAGTTTTCCCTGTGCTCGGACAACTAGTTCCAAGCGTTTTGGAAATTCTTGGTTCTTCGAGAATTTTTAGGCAAGTCATGAGTCCGACTGGTTTGAAATACAGGAAACAATTTGCTTTTCTGCAATACGAAATCGAATTAATTATCAAGAAAACAACAAAAGGGTAAGAAAAAATACATTAGAAAAGTCAAGGCAATTGGATTTCCTTAACTTGCTGTCCCGGAAAGGTAGTATACTCAAAACTATTCCGAAGCTAAGACTGCAGAAATAATAGTTTTTAACAAAGCCTATTATCACTGCTTGACAACTACGGAGCTATTTTCTGGAAGAATCTCGGAATCTCGGTGAGGAAGGTGAGGACAGCTGTTATGCCTGTTTTAGGCCGCGATCATACTTCTCAAGGTGTATAGCGCTGTGAATTCGCCGGAGTCGGCGGCTTTAGTTTCGATGAGTATCGATACGCGTACTGTCGCAAACAACCGACGCTACGATTTATTGACGATGGATCGATACGTATCGAAACTGAAGTCGATGGCGTAGGTGAATTCACAGCGCTGTGCTCCTCGAGAGCTATAAGCAGCGTTGGGAAAAAGTGAGACACTGCTGTGCTGTTTTGTGTATCTTTCAACTGTGTGCACTACTTCCATGTCATTTCATAAAATCAACTACGATATTTGCTACAGCGCGTTTCATTATCATACGACCCCCCTAATTCGGATCTGACTTTGTGGCGAAGCAGCGACCCTGCCACTATCACTTTAGATTTCTGGCATGGAATAACCTAAGCATGTAAGTTTTCAGGCAAGAATATAGACAATGAAATTTTTAATAAAATTTTCCTCGTTTTCAACCGTTTCAAAATCATAACACACCCTAGGGAAATCTATGGTTTTCACTCTAGCGAGGGGAAACAACTTCACCACAGTGTCTATCCTTGCTTTATAACTCCGTTCAGAACTGCTGCATGTGCTGAAGCAACACTAATAGACAATGTTGTGAAGTTGTTTCCCTTCGCTAGAGTGAAAACCATAGATTTCCCTAGGGGGGTGCTTTGATTTTGAAACGGTTGAAAATGAGGAGAATTTTATTAAAAATTTCATTTTCTGTATTCCTGCTTGAAAAGTTGCATCATCAGGTTATTCCATGCCAGGAATCTAATGGTGATAGTGGCAAAGTCGCTGCTCCGCCACAGGGTCAGATAACGCAGAATTTTAGGGAGGTCGTGTGATAATGAAACGCACTATATTAAAATATCGACAGGGAAACGTATAACAATGAAGGAAGCATCACCAAAAAATCTACAAAATTCTTGAAAACCGCTCAAACAAGTGAGTTAAAGTTTTCAAGCATACGCACACATGCTCTGACCGAGAACTCCTCCTCTCCTAAGAAAACAGCTGTTTGGTTTATTTTTATGTCTACTTAACAAAGAAGTCTTCTTATTCGCTCTGACGTCAGCGGATTTATTTTTATACATAGACTGGCGATACACCTGCTTGGTAGACAGCATACATGTCGTGGCAATAATGGAAACGTAATTAAGATAACGTTCCAGAACAAGAAAGAAGTAAATACATTCTTGCCCAGTTCCTTCACTGCATTCTTTTCTTAAGAGATTGACCATGAACTTATGTGCCAAACGTGCAATAACCTGATTTCTTCAAATGCAGAGACAGATAGTATAGCCCATTTCGCGCTGTTGTGACTCGCAACGATACATAACATAGTACGGATATAAAAACACACTATAACTCATTACTTGGCCTTCAGCTGAGCCTGAGTCGTAAGTCATTTGACATGCTAGCTTCTGAGCAGATATGAGCATACAACCAAGCCGTAGATTCTTAGCTGCATTTTGTGCCAAAATTGACGAAAAATTTCGCCTTAAAATTATATAACATCAAAAATCCTGTTACCAGGCAAAAACGACATATACGGAAATACCAACAAACAGAGTCGCGAACTACCTGCACCGTTTTTGATTTTCAGAAAAACACTACTCCGTTCAAGTACCTCTATCATGAATGCACCGCAGTAGTCAGCAAACAACGAATGCGTTCAGTAAATATCGAGTACAGTTGGCCGCATGCAATGCAGTCTACATGAACAACAAATCAGTGACGAACGATATATTTCTAAAACAAGATCTCTTCAGCAAGTCTGAAGCCAAAGTGAGTGGCGCAGAACATCTTTCAAGTGCACAGGATTAGGGAATAAGGAACTGCATCGAAAAGTCAACATTACTAAGGGCTGAAGAATGCTAGATGCACATTCAGCAAGCATTTCGTGTGTGCCTTTTTGCTCGCTTATGCGCGTACAGTCAACAAGGAAAGAGAGTCGAAAAGGAAAGGAACGGCAGCAAGTGATGGCACAATAAGAGGCTAGCGAAAAGTTTGCCATGAAAGAATCTAAAAATATAAACTCTTATACTGGGTCTACGTATTTCTGTGTATCTAACGAAGCTCAATTCAAAGCCTAACCTGAGAGCCTGAACAATGACCTTGCTGATTTCATCACAAAGCCGTAAAGGCATTAAATGAATAAGAATGAGAATAATAAGAATCCTAAAACCGAATTTGAATTTGGAACTTGTAAAAACACTGGAAAGAACTGTTACTGGAAGAATTCAAAAGCACTATTTGGATGCTCTTTTTTTTTTATGAAACCTTACTCGCCCCGCCAACATCTAATGCGCTGAGTTCTGAGGTAACAGCCCATGTTAAAGGCACAGTCCCACCTCATTTTGATTTTTGAGATTCTGGCATATATATCCTAGGAGTTTCGAAATATTGAGTCGAATGACATAGGTTGAATTCCAGAAAATCTCCAAAAACTCCTGTTTTCATCCAAAAATAAAGTCTGGCTTCCTACGAGTTCCCTTACCAGGGAATGTGCGCGTTCAGTGCGCGATGACATCACTGGTAGACCCGATATATCGGAGGTCAAAATTGTTGAACCAAGGAGTCGCGGATGCATGTGCTTGATTGATTCTGGGTGCCAGACCACTGCGCCCACTCCGTCAAAAATCTCGTGCAACAGTAGAAAATAGTGGAAAGTCCCCGCCCATTTTAGACCCTTCAACCCGCTAAAATGGACTTTTCGGCATTTTTATGCGATTTTAAGTTAATCGTTGTAATCAGCATCACCGTGCCGTTCGATTCATACCAAAATCTCAAAAACCATTTCCAGCTGGGTCTGTTCCTTTAAGAAAGCAGAATGTTAAGAAGTTTGAAAAGAAGCAAGAGAAAGATGGAATGAGGTACTGCAAGGAAACAGTTTGCTATTATACTAATATCACCAAAATAAGTATTCTGAAGAAAATGGCTACAGTATTTTCATTAAAAAAATCGGAACTGCAAAAAATATCACTCCCAATCATTGCAGATAGAGACAAATATGAGCGCTGTTCTGTGTTCATTGAAAAAAAAAGTGAGAGAAACGCTCATCTTTTCGGAAACAACTAGGGACAGTAGAAACATCAGGGATACAGCATTGGCAAACGATGTAAAAACAAGAACGTTTACCTGTAGTATTTGCTATCCATTACTTTTTTCGACTGTTCGCCATCATCCTCCTCTTTGCATTCAGAATCACTGCTGCTTGCAGTGGACTGATCATCAGAAGCGTCGGCATGTGCATCGAAACCTTGGCCAAGTACATCAACCTTAACGAGGAAATCTCATGAAGGAAGAAAAAACTAAAATAAAACCGCAGTGTTAATAACCTTACCTTTGACACAATATTTTGATATGGATTATTCGCTTCTTCTCCTGCTTTAATAAGTTTACTATCCCTTTCAAAATGTAGGACATGATCGAGTTTGTGAGGAATAAATGCACTCATAAACAACGCGTCGTCAGATGGATCAAGTGTCCTGAAACAAAGGAAAATTGGTAATAACCGCGGCCGACAACGAAAAAATCCAGCTGACCGCGTTTCAAACCAGCTTTCGACGTCGCCGTCAGCAATTAGTGGATCAACAATGAGTTCAAAGAGTTTGCGAGTTGGTAGCACAGGAACTCCGAGACTTCTGCAATTATCCGATAATTATGTTTACGTCATATAATCGACATCAAACCAATCTCGCGATACCTGAAAAACTTGCTGACATTACTGCAATCGGATCTGAGAAAGTCCAACGCATGCGGATGGTCATGTTCGACGGATTGCGAAACGTCGATGATGTATAGACGATCGTCCAAGACAAGAGTGTTGTACTCGGACAGATCAGCGTGCACCAGTTTACAGACGCGGTATAGGATCCGCATGTCGCGTACGAGTTGAAGGTACATCTTTTCAGCAGCCTAAACATTGGAAGTATTGAGGATATGATGTTTATAAATAAATTATTTACAAACGTTACTCCCAATACTGATGAGAGCTGCCGTTTTCAGTGTCTACCGCTTTGCAGTTGCGCTTAAAACTCATCCCGTTATAGATAAAAACTGCTCAACTAACGTGAAATCTTACGCACTGAGAGCGAATGTATTATTATTTATTTCATTTATTTTGTAATACGGCGCCAAAGTTTTACATGAAGACAATGGCTTAGCAAATAATTTTAAAAAATAGCTTAAAGACAGCACCCACGCTAAAACATAAAGTTGCCACTCCTTCGCACAATAGACGCATTAGCTATCTGTATAAAAGCAGACTCCCCCGAAAACTCTGTCAAACCCCCTTTCTGCTAGCTTTCCTGTTAAATATATAAGGCTGCAGTGAATGCGGGACCATGAGTCCCACCACGACTTGTTTACCCGAGTGATCTCGCCCTAAACCCACTAGATCTCGTCCGAGAAACTAGAACGGCTGACCGCAACCTTCCGAAAGCGTTTTCTCAGAACTGAACGAGTTCTGCGTGCATCTTTATCGCAATATCGCTTACTTATGAAAGCACTGTTCGAATTTTTACGATAATGCAAAAGGCCTTTTTAGCGTGGATGCTTAAGCTTAGAGATTTCACTATTTTCTTTGAGGGTACAGTCTTATTCCGCCGTTGCGGTATTACCTTATACCGTCAAATTTCACACCACCATTCCAAAATTACACATATAATATACCAAAATTCTGATAAAGCCATTTTTTAAGCCCGAATAAAAACGCCTTCGTTCGAGTAGACCTGCCGCAGCCACCCAGTCCCAAAGCTTATTGTTAGCTTCAGCTTATCTACTTACAGTAACATCCTGTGCACGAACTTTTTTACGAAGAAAAAATCCTTCAAAAACCTTCATCTGTAAAAAACTGCCAACATTTCAAGACAGCTGAGCAGCGCATGGATTTCGCAAGGCTATCTCGGAAAAAATCTGGTGGACTCACGAACATGCGAGAAACTCTGACATCTTGGCAATAAAAAAAGAAATGTTGACTTTTTATCCTGTGACACCTTAACCAGCCTTAACCACCGTAATAACCGCTATTCGCAGAAGCAAAATAAAGTTCCGAAAATGATCTCAAGTAGGAGTGCATTGTTAAGCTGGTATTGAAAGAACGGATGCAAGATGGAACTTTTCAAAAAAAAAGTGGTGGATTATCATGACTATGCAGGACGCCTGGAGTAAAAGGAAATGTAGGTCGGACACAGCAGCAGTTGTGCAACATCCTTGCTGCCAGGATGCTACCATCGTCGAGTTCTGTTAAAGTTACAGAGCTAAAGAAAGTGAGACGTTGCTGCAACATGCTATCAAAGACTGCAGATAAGTAGTGATGCAGCTATTCATCATGTTGTCCCAAAATTGTTTTTAAAAAAGAAGCTACTCAGAGCATGTCAACAGCATCGGAAGAGCACACAACAAAAGTGATTACTGATGGTCCTTTCAGTTAAAGTCACATTTTTTTTTTTTGCTGTAGTGTCCGTAAAAACCTTGACAGGCTAAGAAGTCGAAGTTTTTACTATTTGAATGATGTATTGAAACCGACAAGAAAGAAAGGTCAAACCTCAGTAGTGAGAGTGGCATTCTTCAATAGAGGAGCCGGCCATCCATCGCGTCCAACAAATTCCATAACCAACACATGTCCCTAAAGGAAACAATAACTGCAGTTTGATACATTTCATTTTTATGCAAACAAACCTTTAGCAAAATTGGCTTCGGCACTGGCAAACCAGCTTGATACATTCGAAGCAAATTTCGCATTTCTTTTTCAGCCCAAACGGCTACCATCTTACGGGGATTGTGTTTGCAGTAGCCAGTCCGATATCTGAGAAAAGAAAAGAAAAAAAAATGAGAAAACAAGCTAATTAAAAGAACGCACACAACGAGTGTGCCGCCACTCACCGATATTCGCCCGCAACATATCGTTCCCTATCTTTAAACGTAAGTATACTGGTTTTATAGATCTTAACCGCCAAAGACTCGGCTTCGTTAGTCGCATGATAGACGTTCGCCTCTTTTCCGGTTGAGATGCATCCATGGATGTTGGTTAATGTGCCGCGTTGCAGTAGTCGAAATAATACTAGCCTTGTTCGAGGATCGAGCACCTGCAAAAGCCGCTCTTATCGGAGACTGCGCAAATCGGGATTGCACTGTAAACCGGATTTCTGGTTCTGTAAAGTTCTGCAAAATCAGACAAAAAAATCTCGTTCTTCCACCTCACAAAAATGCTATACTACCGTAATTTTCGTGAATACGAAGAGCGGAAATCCTATATCCGATGTAATGCTTTCAAAAAACAAATAATACCGCAAGAGAAATTTTACGTAGGTTTGATAGGTCTAGGAATCGTAAACAATAGGATGCTAGCAGCATCTATTAAGGAAGCAGTCCTGCACTAAAACATCGATATGCAATACGTTCGTGAGAAATTGAGCTTATTTGAATATATCAATATTGATTGGAACGCTGATGCTGCATCATGAAGCCAACCTTGGTCGGCTTCATAGAGAATATCCGAAATGGATTCTAAATGAATCGTTTCCCATGCAGCGAAGCCAAAAATCTGAGCCAAAGTGAAAAAGGGACCAATTTACACGTGGAAGGGATGCGAGCACAATGTTCAATTACGGCAAATAATGCAGCTCGCAACGATTTTTTGTCAATTGTAACAGTGTAAGAGAAAACCTCGCTGGAAACTGCTACACAACAGACCAGAAGTTTTGGGAATCAAAATAACAAGAAGCAGCTACAAAAAATGGCCTAGTACGGCCAAGACGAAGGGTTTGGAATATGTGAAAGGTAATAACAGTAAGGAAGGAAAAGATAGGGAAAATACTATGAAGGCAAACCTCCTAGATGAACAGCCCTCGTTACATATATTCAGTTTCCAAGGTGAAGGTTGTTCAAAACCTAGATTGCGGATGAGAAAAACGGTGTATGAAAATGAAGGAAAGCACAAGAAAGGCGAGCCGTAGACACACACGAGATGCGCCTATGATAAGTTAACCATATCAAAGAGCAAATTTCCAAAAAAAAAAAAATCATCATACAAGTTAAGGGTGTCGAGCAGAAGAAGGAAGAAAGCTGCTCGTGGGCAGGGCATCAAAGCCTGATGGGGAGAAGTTGGCTGGGGGACCAGCGACCACCACTACTTTTGAATATTTAGTCTTGCTGCTCAAATTTAGAATTACTACTGGTTTCGCGGCAGCATAAATTTTCCGCGGTGCTAAACTCAATCAGAATTGGCCTCTTGGATTTCACAGGGGTGAAGTTATAGGAGAAGAAAAGCCCTCTTATTTCGTCCTTAGTGATAGAATTATAGACATTTTAAAAAGCAAACTATGCCTTTCACAGTGAAGTTTCGCAAATCGCTAAACATGTTCCATAAAATGTGAGTTTTCGGAAGTAAAATCCACAGGAACTAGACAGAGCATATCTAGCGCCAGGTCCTGAATGAACTCTGAGACCCAGCAGTTCTTATTTTCGCTGAAAGCAAAAGAACAAGACATTTCATACGGCCATTTGCAGTGGGAAAGAAAAGATTTGGAGGTAGATGTCTATTTTTCGTCAGTGCAAAAGTGAGAACTGCACCAAACTCCGCATGGTGAGTCATAGAATTAGCTGCGAAAAGAAAAGAACGCGGAAGGAAGCAGAACCCCCGGCGCCTAATACATATATTCTAACAAAGCAAGCAAAAAGGTGTATTTCGTGAAGCAGAATGTGTTTTAGGGATTTCAGCTACTCTACTGCCATATTTCGCAGTAAAAACCATGGCTTATTTTATTTTGTCAAAATTGTACGTACACCAACCCAGGTATCCTCTGTTCGTCCAGCGCATGCGTTTAGTTTCCAACGCGCGCGGTCAGCGTTGGTGGTCGAAAGCTTTAGCGGCCGATTATTTGGATCTGCTTTTTATAGCCGTGAAGAAACCGAGCTACGCCTCTAGGAAAGATATCGCGAGGATAGTTTGCTTGATTTCAAAAGAGTAAACTTGATGGCAGTCGTGCGCATGCAACCGCGCGCGTAAGAAGGAGAGCGCCTGCGGCCAACGAACAGAGCGTACTTGAAAACATGATATCCATCAAAAGATGAAAATCCACCTTAATTCTGAAGCAGAAGACGAAATGGTGGCTTGAACACTTTGAAGAGTTCAAATTTACTAATAAAGTAACCTGGTTCAAACCGTCAACCCTGTCTGCAAGACTCGGCGGCCAAAAAAATCGTGATCAGCGAAGAT
>KN549708.1:11958-22851 GCA_000797555.1 Oesophagostomum dentatum | reverse complement strand
CCCTGGCCTCTGGGCCATTTTTGTTAAGCAACGATAAGCAGTGATCAAGCCCAGTTGAAATTATGTAACAATTCAGTGGCGATCCTTCTTACTGTTACAGTTTTTCTCCTCGACTCCGCTCAATTTTCGTTCTTTCCAACAAGGCTTTCCTTCATCGATAGCAGTGAACACTTTGTGAATTACGACTATTACGGTGATCAAACTGTCAATTTGTCCTTTTATCTCAAGCGCTTAACTAATTACCCCCTCTGATCCTCTTAATTTCCCTTACCGACCCAGACTAATCGAGAGGATATCTACGCATCAGGTTAAGTGCTAATTCTCATATTTCTTGTTTGGCGGCTGCCGTTTGTGGCAGCGGTTGGGGCGCACAGGCAACAGAGTTGTTGGAGAATCGTTCATTGACCGTTTTTGAGCACAAATAGGGTAGTACGCGTGACCAGAAAAGGTTTGTTGCGAAAGTTAAGCACTTTTGAATGTTCGGTCTAGCAAAAAAAATCAAAACGAGGGGTTTAAACATATAGCAGTTAAGATATTTGTCATATTTTTTGTTGTTTTTTCTACGAGGAAGACAACTTTGGCCAGTAAGTTTTGTCGAAAATTTCCATTTCAGAGGAATTGGAGGGAAATATAAGCAATACATCTCTACTGATATCGTTGTTTTAGCTTTCACAGAAGCCCCGTCTCAGAGCTGAGCAGGTGTAAAATAAAAAGATAAAATGCTGCAGCCGAATGAAATTCAATGACGTTTAAAGATCAGAACGAGAGAGAAGGAGTAATCTTCCTGCAGCTAAGCAGTAATAACAAAGGAAGAAAAATTTGCTTAAAAATGGAGTGATTGAAGATGCGAAGGAAGCGTATGTACGTGTGAAACTGGTTGCTTCCTTTTTCTGAAGAAAAATTTTGAAAGTACAAGCGAAATTATAAACTTCAGGTGTAGCGGAGTTGGAAAGTCGGTGCACTTTGCGCATGGTGTGAAACTGCGGACAACGGTCCTAACTCAGCCCGAGAGCGGGTGCGAGACTATCCACCCTGGCCATGGGTTTTGCTATTGGCAGGTTCAAACGCGGCTAGTAACTCGTCCACATTTGTTTAAATTTGCGTTGATTCTGAGTGGAAATTTGGACGAGTTGGTGGGAAATGGCGACCCGACTCCGCCTTTCTCAGGGTGGATAGTCTCGCACCCCCCGAGAGCGGATTTCAGTCATGGAAGTACGTATGACATGTATATAGGGGATACCCTGCATGCATGTCATATTTCCATGGCCGAAATCCGCTTCCGAGCTGAGTTAGGATCTGCAAATTTACATAAAAGTCTCTAGTTTTCAGGATATGCCCCAATGTGCGCGGAATGCACCAACTTCTCAACTCGAGCATACCTGTGTCCGGGTCTTGGCCTTGCTAATAATTAAAAGTTTATTTGCAGAATTAAGCCGAGGGTGAATTTAATAAATAATAAAAATATAGTATATAAATAACCAACGAGCTGACGAGGTGACTACTTTTAAACTAATGTGATCTGAACGAGCTCACGTAGAGACTACGAATTGTAAGAGTACAAATGCGAGTGATTCATAATCAGATCCTCAGCAGAAGATCCGCAAACATGGATCATGATTGAACGCTGAACCATAAATATCCCCCGATAACACGAACGGAATGTCAACAGCGTGTCGAGGAACACAAATCCATCATAACTGGGACCAGTGAGATGAAGGAACCGCCCGATGAGATGGGCTGTGACCGGAAAAGGGCAAGTGTCGTGGCTCTATTAAGAGCCGCCTATGCTGATTAGGTGGTCGCAAATATCCACGCAAAAAAAAAACCCATCGGCTGCCAATATCGCAAATTGCTGAAGAGCAAAGAAAAAAGAAAACTGAATGAGTTGATGGAGATTCTGAACGTAGAAAGCTAATGCAGCCACTAAACATGGACTGAAGTTCTCGCGAGATAATGCGCTCTAGTGATAAGGTCTAAGAATCGGAGTTTTGGCGGTGGGAAACGAGACGAGAGACACTTTTGAAACGACGACATTAGTGAACGAGGTCATCGCCACAGGTGTCCTTGTGAGGAACGCGCCAGACTGGTCGGCAATTATCGATTCTCACGAATCGATCGATACATGCATGATTGGAAATCGATTATAGGAGATAGTCGGATAGAGATAGCCTCATACATACGAAATTCCTGACAGTTCAGCTGGACAATGACGACGCGACACAGGCGCTCGTGTAAATCAAACAAATACCGCAAACACGAAGCGAAGATCGATAAGTCAATAAATCAATAAGCAGTCACGATCCGAGAACCGGGGGATGCTGCGTTCATTACGAATTCTGCGGCCTTCGAGGAGGTCGCACTCGGCCCTGGGATACAGTGCGAAGGAGCGTGGAAGGCAGGAGATTGCCCCCGTAAATGGAGAGTGGGGAGAACACCCGCAGCTCGTTCTGGTCAGCACACTAGTGGCGTGCGAGGCTCGTTTTGAGGTTCGGAGGGAGACAGCAGCCAGCCCGGGGACAGGTTTCCTGGATCAGTGGGGCGGCTGGCAACACAGACACACGGCTAAGGAAGCTTAGGCCGCGCAAATCACCGCAGGGGAGAGCTTCTCATGAGACTCCTACAGTATCTTATTACCGAATTTTTAAATTCTGTGGAGGCGGCCACTGATTTTCTCATATTTTAAAAAAGCACTGCCGATCCCAATTATTAGAGTTTTCCTACGCTTTTAAACTAGGTAAACTGCCGTAAAAATAATTCCCCTTTAGTTTTTTCTGAATCGGCAGTGCTGATAATCGTGCTGAGCAGACGCCTAGGACCACTTATATTATGGATAACTGCACAGAAGTAGGGTACGGCAAGTAGAGGAAAATCTGTGTGAAGAAAAGAAAACCAGCAAAACGAGCCATCTGCTCAAATATTAGAAGACTTGTAGCCGCAGTTACATATAACATAATTATTAGCCTCCAATTACATTATTACTTAATTTTAGCGAACTGCAGAATATTTTCTAGATCCGCGCTCCGAAACCTGGAGTACTATTTCAATTGAAATCTCCTCTGTGAGGATGTTTAGCAACTTCGTGTGAGAAACGTATTAATTGTGCGCGGCTAGAGCTCCTCCTATGATACGGATATATTAGATTGTGAAAACGACTGCGCAATTCTTAGAATCCAGGTCACTATTGACCCCTACATCCCTAAGAAAGGTAAGAGGCGAAAAGTTAGAAGAAGATATGAAACAGTGTTCCATTTGATTAAAGATAAATTAAAGTTTCATCCAACAGTTGTTGCACGGCTCTCAAACTCCGCAGTTTCCTTGCATGCAGAGTAAATGCAAGAGAGTTTCTCTTTCGTACGTTCCCATCCTCTTCGGAGCTAGGATATGGGAATTATTCCAAAATTTATTCGAGAAAATTTGTCAAGGAAAGAAAGGTAAGGATCTGTTCCCACCCTGAAGATGACATCTATTAAAAAAATACCCGCCTATTCGATGGCTTCAATAGGGCAGTAGGATTAGTTAAATTCCAAGAAAAATTCAAAATCAGGAAGTCACCGAAAATCCCTATGTTTGGGTAAATGAAGTATGATGGGCACGTGGTGCTCAACATTTACCAGTATGAAATTATTCGAAAATTCAAGACCCTCACAAAATCATGGAAACCCGTTCCCTATTACAAAAAAAAACTCCATCACTTATATTCCACACATTCTCCAGACTAGTATAATGGCAAATTCTCTAAAACCTGAGCAATTTATAAGATGGATTAGATGTTCCACACCCTGCCACTTCTAGAAAAAAGTTCTTAAAGATGAACAGAAGTCGGAAGTCCCACGGAAGTCTTGTGGAAAACAATGATGTCTTTGAACGAGTACTAGAAGTTTGTTTGTTAACATGCAAACCTTGCAAATGTAAACAGAACAACCCAAAAATCCAGTTTCAACAATACTTGCTTTGATGTAAGCCGCATTGATGAACAAGATAAATCTTTTAAAACAGCATAAAAATTTTCTGGACCTTTTCCAAAACTGCCTTCTGAAATGCGACACAGCTCGCTCGGGAATTCTCCACCTTCTGTGTTTCCAATTTAGAACTTTTTTGTGTCGAAAAAATGTTGAGCTATAGGTTTTGATGAGGTTCTCTCCATGGCGAAAGACCTTGCACATATGAATTTTCCAAAGAATCACGAATAACTGTACACTAATTCCCTCACTTTTTCTAGAACTGCACCTCCGATATGCAAAAACGGGAAAGTGGACACTGGATGAGGGAAGATGTGTACAGATGACCACCACCCACCGTTTTCTTCTCGCACTTCTTTCCCAGTCCACCTGAAAAAAGCGTGCTCTCGAACACATATCATTTTTCACTACTCGCACAAACGCCAACAATGGAGTTGTGGTGCTTATGTACACTTGGACGGGATGTGTTCAAACAGTGTACACGAGCAGCGTACAACAGTGTGTGAGAGCACTAAATATTCATATTTTTGGATTAGTCACACAAGACAAGGGTCATTCTAGTGCTAAATTTCTGCGCTGCGTGAGCTTGAGTGATGAAATTTTGTGGTAAACAAGGTATTTGGACGAACCACTAGCTATCAGCACCCTTTAATAAAAATGGGCCCTATAAGAAGTATCAGAAAGTGTAATGAACCAATTTTTTGTTTCGTATGTTTCTTTCACAAAAGAAACCTGCCTTTGCCTCATGAGAAATAAGTTTACCTGGAAGTAATCCCTAATGATAGACTGGATAATCGTATTCAGGAAGTCTCGACCTTAAGTCATGGTTATTCTCTGAGAAAAATTTGCAACTTCTGTGAACTGATGGCGGATCAATTGCTTTGTTGGATCAGCTACTTCGATTAAGATACAAAAATAGCCGTCTTCACCTTTCAATGTGTTTGAAACAGTCACTGCCCAAAAATGGTGACTGTGCTGTTGGCTATTTGTTCTACAACCATGGGGGAATTTTCTGATAAGAAAAAACCTTCTTCGGTAAAATTCTGTTCTTCTTTTATTTTAGAAGCCGTCAGAGTGAACAATTATAGCCCTTCCATGAATTACAGAAAAGGAAGGTATCAGAAAGGGAAAAAAGAGTTACGAAAAGATCTAGTTTTGGTAAGCTAACGGAGCATGTATTCACCAAATAAATTTGGCTCAAACAAACTATTGCTAATCACTGCTAAGAAAATTTCTGCAAAGAAAGAAAGGCCTTTGCAGTGGGACGAAATATTCTGGAGGCGACAGAGATGCAGCAAAGTTCCCATCCAAAAATGTAGTAAGAGCATTGTTCGATGTAGTGTTTACGCTATGGCTGGAGTATATTAAAAACGCTGAGCAGATCCTCCAATACCCGAAATGGTACGCTCCAAACCAAATCTGACAGTGGGGTCCGGTTCTGCGGTGAGATGAATAGGTGGACAAAAAGGTGTGCGAAAAAAACGTGAGTGACACATGGGGGTGGGTGAGTACCGCGAATACCGTCGTGGCTGTTTGTACTAAGTGAGGGGCGAGCGTTAATGGGCAGCGAGTGCCCGACAAAGGACTCCCCGGACATTATGACCACCGCTCAGCGACGCGGCGATCGATGGTCGCGATCGCTTCGCTGAAGGTGAAGAGGTGAAGAACATCGTCATAATCACTGGTTCTGGCTGGACAGGCGCCAGCGATCGAGCAAAACCGAGAGTTGGCAAAGAAACGCGGTGGCTGCGGTCCAGACGAGAAATGAGCCGCGATCGCCTGTATCAGAGGCCGATCTGGTTCGGATTCCCCAGGAACATGCGTTCGCCTTTACAAAACAAGTTCCACGTGCGGAAAGGCGCTGAGCAGAGAATGTACAAACGAAAGTGGAACGACAATCGTTTTCTGTTGTGTGTGTTTTTGAAATTGCCGCCGAGGCAGCGATGCGTTTCCTGTACAATGCCAAGTGACATTACGGAACATGATTCATGCTGTCGTGATGAATACGTTGCTTTTGCATGGCGATCACTCGCCCGGAGACGGAGAACTGAAATGTTAAGTGCAAAACGCAGTAGACGTGGATGAATCATGTCCTTGTAATCCAGGGCTGAAAAAAGAATGAGAAGAAAGATACGGCGACATCAAAAGAGCGTTGTATCTGGATGGTGCGCAAGTTTTTCATTTTCTTCTCAAATTTCTTCTAGGAATTAGTGAAGACGTATGTAGAAATTTCTTAAACTGCGTTTGAACAGCAGCAACAAGCTATTAGGGAAATATGAACAAGCTGCCCAGTTCACTGACCGAATCTATAACCGGAATTTTTTTGTCGTTTTTGTTTCAGGCCTCTAGGCATAAATTAACCCTAACTTTTTAAGCAGTAAGAATTACTGCAATAAAAATCGCAGCTAGCACAGTCTTTGTTAATTAGCACATTAGAGCATAACAGTAGAACTACGTTGTACAGAAGTTTCAGCTATGCATCCAAAAAAAAGACGGAGTGCGGTAATAGCAGCAGAAATTTCTGATATGAGCAGCTGATCGTGTTAGCAGTAAGCGCCCGCCATAGTCGGCTGCTATTAGGCCGGAAAAGCGTCAAGGAAATGGATACTCGGATATTCATATTTAGAAACAAACTCGGTTTTGACGCTAGGCGCTCATGGTTTAGCGCTATCTGCCATCCTATATATGAGCAGGGAGCTACGGCGTCCGTCATCTCTCCGAAAAGATGCTTATGTTCGTACGTTGCCAGAGGGTAATTAAACATGATGAATTTTATGTATTTGTAGATTGACTAAACGAGGCTTTTTATGAGCACCGTAGGCTCGCCGAAGAATGTCTATAAGGAAAGCTGTACCTCTCAAGGCCTTATTTGCCCAATTTTTCAAAAAAGAAATTCTTTCTCATTAGTGGACGAAGTACTGGGACTGCCTTAAGCGCGTTCACTGTAAGGATTGTAAGAGCCTCTGAAGAATCTAGCATAAAATTTGCGCTTCCGAGTTACTTTTTACGAATGGCATTTGCCTCAAAATGTGTGGATTCATAAATCAGAAAAATTTGATTTGCAGATATCTCAGAGATTAAGCGTGTCTGCCAGGTATTCATATTTTTCTTATATGCCTCTTGATAAAGCTACTCAGGATCTATTTGTGGTTTGCAAAACTGCTCTCTTGTTCGAACAGGAAAACGAAGAAGTTTTAGAGAAAATCGATCAAGCCTATTTTAAAGTTATTTCCAAATGGGAACAGATTGTTTTGGGGTATGCTATGTATATGCTGCAGGGTGCGGAATTTTAGTGTATTATCCATGTCTTTACTCTTTTTAATACAGAGATATAAGAATGCTACTAGCAAGTTTCGAAAAGAGACAAAAATTGAACCGAGCTAGGTAAAACTTGTCACAAACGGTCAGCCCGCGCTGGCCTACTACTAAAATGCCCAAAAATTTCCGCTTGATTGACGGATCCTGAGATATGAGAAATAATGTGAACACGCAAAAATGGGTGCTCAAATATTTTTGAACGCTACTATTTTTCTTAGGTATTGCATAAAATTCCCTCGGAAACTTTACTCATGCTCTCTCAGAAAGTTGTAGAGTGTTGTGTAGGGATAGCCGAGATGCAATATCTAAGAAAAAAAAACTAACAACTTGCAAGATTTCAATAGCGTGTTTATCTGTTTACTTATTGTTTTATTCACATTCAAGATGGCATATACTGGCATAACTTTAAAATCAACATGAAATACAATGGATTAAGAGGAGAATTAAAAAACACTTCCAGTGGAAGCTAAAGTGTAAAAAGATCGTTTTGCGGACCGTCAGCAGAGACTTTGAACCTCTGTTTCAGAAAATTCCTCACCTTCTGTTTACGAGCAACAAAGCCTCTGAGATATTTATGTCCAAGCATCTAACTGTATGGAAACATGGCGTAAGCTCCTAGTAATGTTCACGAAATAAAATTTATGGTAGCTCCTCACTTGTCGGTCGCAAACATCATCTCGCTGTAAATCCTCGAAAGTTGCTTGAAATTCCGTGGTGAGACCTTCAAAATTTTGGGAGTTAGTTGGGAATTTTGGAATTTTCTCATCCACGATTCTATTGGTAGCAAAATTTAAGGCTCTCTTTCCTTAGCGTGAAGCGAATCCTCCCGAACACCCATTTTACTTTTACTGGCCTAACAGCCAGTTCATTAAAAGAAGTTCGAACATCTACTGCAGAAACTGAATGAAAGATGAAGAAAGTAATTACCGCTAAAAAGAATGAAACATACATTTTAAAGAACCTATGTCCCGCGCAACCGCAATTAAGTTTCCAGATCCTTGGACTGCGTATCTGAGTTTTATCGCAATTTTTATGGTTACAGTTAGCAGAAACGACTATTTAGGTGGACACTACTCGCCAAATGAGTGAGCAACGCTTCAGCCTAATCGGCGGAAACAGTATTTTTTTCCTCTAATGCCACCGGCTAAACTTCTTCACAGCAACTTCACTTTTTTTGCTTCAGCTATATACATATTTCTAGGAAAAAGGATTCTGTTGTCTTGTGAAGGCTTTGTAACGGACTTAATAGTGCAAGATGCTTCCATCTTATTAAGACCAGCAAGCAATGCAAAAGAAACCGCGCTCTTCGTCTTTACGTTAATACTGTCTATTCAGAAATAATTATGCGATACAGTGCCTGAAAATGCTTGTATTATAGTATGAGACTCGTATGCTTTAACAGAAAGTAGGAGAAGAATGATATACACAGTACATGTTGGAACCTTCCCTACTTTTTCTCATTTGAAATGATTTTCAGCCTGGCCTAATGACAGCTGAGGAGACCCCACTGGACCGACCTTGGACCATCTTGCAGTAGCTTAAATCGCAAAAGCGCTAGTTTTTATTTTGCTGGAATCACCAGACAAGGAAACGAATCGCTTATAAATCACAGCGATTCTAGCATTCTCTAGAATAGAACGAATTTTGATTCTAAACCTATTAATTATAGCGCAGATCTTGGCTGCGCGACTATTTTGCTCCTCATGCCCAACAGCAAAGATTACCATGAAAATAAAATTTCCCAAGTACAACTAATTTGAATGTGAAATTAGGAAAATTTTCCACTCCAAGCAAAAAAAGCACTCTTCACTCTTTGGTATTTATCTAGATGGAATATTAGTAGCTTGCGCAACCGCAGTGGATCCATTTAAAATTACATAGAAAATCGTTGAAGACGACTCATAGGACGTTTTAGTAAGGGCTTGAAAGCTCTTGTCTTCTTCTATAAAATGCTTGCATCCCCGTTGCTATAGTCCTTATTATGGCAGAATACATAGTTTCGGAAGTACGCCAAGATCACGTTTTTCGGCTATTTTCGTTTTAAAAATTCTTTTTCAAAGGCAAAGCCGTGAAAAATTTATTGATGGAGGCACAGTATTCCGCATGGTATTTGCTATCAAACCCCATGAAGGTCACTTTTCTTAAACAATCTGATTGAAGAGATAAGACTCAGAATTAGGCTCTGTTTTGAGCGCATATTAGTGGTCACTGCTCAGTGATCGTAGAAGCTTCGCGGTCGTGATTATGTCAGTCGTTAAGCAAGGCAATTCCAAGCGAAGTACACCACGATTGCCTATTGATCCACATGAAAATTTTAAAGTCAGAAAACTAGCAAATTTCACTGTTTTGAAGTATGCCAGCACTCTGCTTTTTTAAAACTCTTTTAGGTTTTCAAAAGCTAAAATTTTGTGGAGAAAAGCTGTGCTGCCAAAATAATTCTCATGTATTTTGCGGGGCATTCTCTCTCAATTCAGCGGAAAATTGACGTCCACATTGCTTCTACGAATAGGTAAAATTCAGCAAAATGGAGCTTATCGAAACAGACTTTTTATCATTTTTCACTATAAAACTCGAAAATTAGAATATTTGCAAAAGTCTTGGCAACTGTTGTATTAGGTATGCCTTGCTGATTCTGGTATTGTACAAGATTGCTCATACGGCTTACGTTGAGCGAAGTTATGGACCGTCAAACCTGAAGTAGCGTTTGCGGAAGTTTCATTTGCGCCAACCTAATATTTCTGGGGTGGTGGAACGCTCCAGACTGTATTGACAATTTTTTGAGCACTTTGTCTAAGAAAGCAGCAAGGGTCCATTGTAGTTCCAAAATGACTAGACGTTACTGATTTTTTTCTTCAAACTCTGTACGAGGCAAGAAGAACTGCTTATTTCAGTTTTCGCTACTTTTGTACAGTTTCTGACAGTGGGTACAAAGAGACTTCGCTGCTGATACATGTAATCTTACTTTCACACCTTGAAGCGAATAGGTAGAATGGTAACTCATAGGTAGTAACGCGACTATATAATGTTTTTGTGATGCCAAAGGTGGTTTCATTCTGTGTAGAACATTCCTCCTTGCTATTCTTCCTCTTGGAGTAAGCCAGCGTAGTGGTTGCCATGGCGACTTGCAGTCGCAGCCCGGTCGTTGCGCCCTGTTTTTCACTGCTGTTACCTTAATTTTTAGGCTTATTTGTGCGAAACTCTTTGGACCACGTGAACCAGGAATATATTCGATTTCGTTCGGTCTTTTACAAACTAAAGACTTTCAGCAAAATTCTACTTTGCCAACATACTTCCTGACAATATCGCAGCGTTTTCAAAAAACGTGTAAAATTTGCGCTATGTAATCGTTTTTCTTTTCGATTATACAAACTTAAACATGTACTTGCTACTTGCCTAATATTACTCTGTTTTGGACTTGAACTCTACAGTGATTCCCGCTAGTATCCGGTTTTCGAGATTCTCCAAATTACGCAGCGTAGAGCTGGCAGCAAGAATGATCACAGTAGCAGTGACCTACGCAGCGGTTTTATACATCTTTCTATCGCGGATGTGCTTTGCATATATTTATTTATTTTATTTATTTATTTATTTATTTATTTATTTATTTATTTATTTA
>KN549707.1:71797-83861 GCA_000797555.1 Oesophagostomum dentatum | reverse complement strand
AACCAACCGAACATTTCGCGAAGTAAATTGAGAGGAGCCACCTCCTAGACACTTTCATGGTAAATGAATGAATAAATGTTCATTTTTCTTCTTTGTATTCTAAGGCTTCTCTAATAATTTTCCAATGCTCCAATGTTCACGTATAATTTCATTCCAAAATGATTCGTGAAGTAGCTTATCCAACTGCATTGTCGATTTGTAGTGGTATCGCAATGAAGGTTCCAAGAACATCCTTATAAACTCCAGTTCTGCACCTCCACTGGTTGTAATCCGAAACATTTTTATAACTGCATCACAGGTGTGCACTGGCGAAGGAAAACTTAGCGAGTCACGAAGCCTAGCGTCCAGATAGCTCACAGTAATGGTTATGGTGGCAGCACAGCACGTCGACCACCATGTCGTTCTGAGAATCAGGACCACATTTCTCGCAGAAGCAAACTCCCACATTGTCTTACCATTATTTCAGATGAAGTTACCGCAGTTACTAACCAATGTATCTGGCGATCTCACCTGGAGGATGATGTTGTTACGGTAGCAGTACCTAATCGTCGTGTTGAAAAAGCAGCTGATTCGGGATCGTGTCTACGATAAGGAATGCATCACATCTCATATGATTGCGTAGAATGCGTACAGGAAAGCAGGTGATTGTGCTAAGATGGGAGCCGTCTATCAGATAGACCCGCCTAAACTGTAGAGCGCTTTACATAGGGGAAACAAGCAGAACTCTGAGCCTTCCCATGAACGAACATTTGGAAAGCAAGAGGCAGAAAACCCTGATATCAGAACTGGCAAGCATAGGTACGAGGCGCACGGTGGAGAAAACTCTGATGTCAAATGCACCATATTAACATATTAAAATGACATTTCGGCTAGGAAAGCTTTGGAAGCGTTCTGGATTTTTGCAAAGAATCCAGAAATGAACAACAGAAATGAGTGGTTATCGATAACGACTGATTTTTTTGCCGTACGTTTCCTCATGTGGGCTTTATACAGTGAACAACTGCGGGCCTTCTACCATTCACTTGTCCATAACGATGGTAGAAAACTGATAGCTGATCCTACCGCGCTGTCGTGAATAAAGTATGTATATGTTCATCCTTTATCCTTAAGGATATTTACGATGATGTGTTTGGTGAAAGGTCGAAAACGGACTAAGGCTCCACTCAGAATTAGCGAGCTCGGCGAGCTCGCAATGTTATTGGGGTAGTCAAATGGGTGCGTGGCAGCCCCTACAGCAATATCGAGCTCACCGAGCTCGCGCACTCTGCAAGGGGCTTAAGTGTGCTAGACATTTGCCGGGTTGAACATAAGTGATGAAACTCCGAACCTCAACCACATTCATATATGTAAAAGTAGAACAGTACCTTTTTAATAGCTTGCGAATCTGCAAGACTTTTTGCAACAAGGATTTTTACAGAAATGAGGTGAGGAAACTTCGCCCTGAAGAAAAACCTCCCCGAGCTTCCACCACAGCCCCAGCAATTGCTTGTTGTAGGGAGGCTGTCGTGAATGAAAGACGTTCGCGTACTGTAGAGTAATAGGCGGTATCAAATTATCACGAACGTAAAGCTTGGTAACAAATCTGGGGATCTTCAGGTCGGAGACAATGGTCTTTTTGCTCTCCTTTTTTCTTGTCTATAAACTACATTCACTGGGAAATTTTCCCTTATTATAGAATTTATTTTCCATTAGGAGTGTCCTCTATGTAGCTATGAAAAAATGCATGGTATATGAGCTTGCAATGCTGCGAAATGAAAGTAGGTGTTAGGACGCAAAGAACACGTACAGCCTATGAGTGACAAATATTACTACGCGTGACGTGATGATGCAATACTATAAACCTAAAACCTAAAGCACATTACGATATAAAGCTTCAAAAGAAGAGAGGCTTAAGCGGATAAGTCTTTAAGCGGTTAGACAGACATCACATAAGATAGGTACGAATGACAATCAAAGCTTCCCATATTGATCTAAGCTGACTGCATAACGGCGAAGGCTACGCTGTGGCTCTCTCGTATGATGTTTCACTTTCGAAATACTTTGGATTGATTAGGCACTCAGTCTCTCACTGTGATGAATCCTTCAGTAATCAGCTAACACTGACTGGGCGGTAGTGATACAGATGTTAAAAGGAACAGAATGGAAACTGACCGCTCAAAGTCAAGGTAGACGACGACTGAAATTGATAATACTAGCCTTTGGGAGCTTTCGCATGCAAGGAAGAGAAGGCAGACGAGACTACATAGCGCAAAACGCACAGCATTGCGCGACGGCACCCTTGTCCGCAGGACGCGGCTGCACAGTGCTCCCGGCAGCGAGTGCGTAGGATCGTTGGTCTAACAGGGTTTTTCAGACTAGCGTAACAGCGAATTTTGAAGTGGTTAAGCGTAGGCCGCGACGTCAAGGTGATGCCGCCCCGAGCTCGCCACGTTTTGCCACGCTTTCAACTTTTTCGCGGCGGCGATTTCGTTTTTCGGCGCAGCGAGCTCATAGAGCGAAGAGAAAAACCCGCGCTCATTATGTGTAATTTAATTCGGTTCGTCGTGTTAAAAGATGAACACTAATAATTACCTCATTTTCAAGCAGTGTTTCTGTACAAACGATGCTACTTTCAATTACACTCGGGAGATAGGTTTTAGAAAGTATTGGGTGTTTAACCCAATCTCCACATTTTACTCTTGAACAATAATCTTCCAGATAGGTTTACGATCGACTAATTATGAAGACGAATTAGCCGATGTTTTTCCGGGAAACTCGTTTTTCACTGGTGCAGACGAAACATTGGAGCAACACATTACTGTCGCAAGTACGTGTAGGTGGGCATGTACAAAGTTTGTTATTCCTAGCAAATTCTATAACCTACGGTGAACTCTTCACACTGTTTTTTGATCATGAAAGCAAAGCTAACTCTCTGCATATCAAAGTGTATAAATCCTGGTCTCATTTAGTATACCATTCTGGCTCGCTTGCAATACATTCGCTTGCCAGATTCTGCAGGGTGTTAGTTCTTAGTGGAAAGGTAAAGGGGCAAGGTACAGCGCGTGTTGTAGGTCATAGCAAGGACCGAGTTGAGAATTAATGGTGAGGAAGAGGTGTAATCGGGTGCGGCAAACGGAGTAATCAGGGAATGTGTAAGTGGCGGTCTACAATACAGTGCGTTTCATAATAATATGACATCCTCATTTTCATGTAGTAACCTTCTATCTCGGCGACCTATCCGACATATTTATCTTAATCAGCACGCAAAAGGACCCCTAGAAGCGGATCTCTGTGCATGTAGGGTATCTTTTTTTATGAATGTTTAAGAAGATTTTCGCCTGTTCCATAATTGTATGACACCTTTGAACAATTGCGTTTTTTGCAAAAGAAAAAGCCGAATTTGATGCGTATCTTTGTGAGAGAGTGTGACCAATATCCATTGATTTCTTCTTCATATAAATGCTTATTGCATGCATTGCATGCTTAGCGTTTGCCTACAATAAGACTTGAGACGTTTCTTCTGGGAAAGTCCTCAAATGCGTCAAAAAATTTTCTGCTTAGTAAATGTTAGGATGTGTCTTGACGTTAAAGAATCCGGCTGAGCCAATGTTCATTTATCTCTTAAAAATGTTTCGCTTTCAACATAGACAGTCTCATTGCCATCCCAATGCCACAATAAGTCGAAAGATCGGAATGTGGGGACCCTGATTGGGTTTGAAAAGGTTTGTTGGCGACGCTATTTTTTCTTAAACGTTTATATAATTCGCCCAATCAATGTTTTGATTTAAGAGTTGGGACTGTGAGAGTGTTTTCACCATACATATGTTAACTTCTTCGGTGAATACAGCTCTTGATTCGGATCACCCTTACTTATATCTATATCGATAGCTCTTACAAAGAGTCTGATCATGAGCTGCTAGTGCATCACATCCGCATGCCTGCCTTACACGCAGTGCTAATAATAGCAAGTAGGTTCTGCGTAGGAAAAGTATCTGAGAAACAAACAAAGCATTTAGTTTGAACAAAGCTAGCAAACAGCCATCTGGCGAATGTTATATTTAACCTGAGACATCCACTTTTTGAAAAAAGTATCCCTCGTAGCAAAATTATGATCAACAACTACTCAATATGCTTTGAGCAGAGGTGCGCAGACTCATCCTTGTCGCAAAGTAAATTTTATTTCTGTTGAAGTTTTGCTTTGCAGATATTTTGCGGAAGTTTAACCCTCGATTAGGAGGACTGTCATCCGGCCAGGGATTTGGCGGCGCAAATTTCAATGTCGCTACCCCAGGAAGTAGCAGCAAGGACCTGTCACGACAAGCACAGCATTTGGTGAAGCGTATAAAACTGAAAGGCGTAGGTCTACAAGTAACTTTTGAGCCTGTTGTGTAAAATAAATAGAGCTGGCAGCATAATAGCAGAAATAAAAAAATAAAAGAAATGGAACGTTTTCTGTTCATGGAACGAGAGAGTATGACACCCAATCTGAAAGCGGGAATGCTCGATTTTATCTATGACGCTAAAAACAGCATTTTATACCACTCCTAAAGCGAAGGGAGTAGTCCTAGGCTCCCACAGATCAGACTGATCTGTGGCTTGGAAATGCGCATTTTATAAAGGAATGCAAAATTTAATAACAATAACAAAGGTGAAAGGGTGAAAATCAACAATAGTTGTGTGTCGCGGTTGATGAGTCGATTGTGCCGATCGCAGCTGTTACATGCAAACTCTTTGTCTTACAATGTGAAGGTCAAATCACAGCGATAACCCTCCTTGTCGTAAGTGAGTTATGCTTAAAGAAAATGTATCACCAAAATTTTGTTGGCGAGTTTTTCTGGTAGAATAACCAAATAGGTTCTGCTCTATAACCCTACCACAGCGCTCTGAAATTATGCGGATGATGTGCCACTCCCAAAACGGCACACGTACTGAACCAGATCGGCACACGTGCCACCATTGGGCGAGAAACCTACGGAAATTTCCGCCAACCCATGTAGAACACGTCTGCGTTTAAGTTGCAGAATGGCCGCCGTTACATGAAATCTGCCGTTGCTAAGAAAACAAATTTAACTCTGCACTATTTATGCATAGCGTAGAATTTCCCAGTCCATTAGAGAAAGAATCGGATTCGTTAAAAGTTCTGCCACAGCCAAAAATCTTTCCACTATTCTGAAGTATGTGCTTCATCATGGTAACACTGAAACTTTATTTTTCCTCGCGGCTGCACCTGAACAATCATTGCGAGTTGAGCTTCATGTTCTTTAGAACAGCCAGTAAGGAGTTTGGAGGAGAAGCGCTCTTTAAATGCGAGTTCTCTATTAGTAAAAACAGCTTGCAATAGAGAACAAAGCCGACGCAGGGCTCTAAACGAAGGTAGTGCGGCTGCAGCTTTCTTCGATTGTCTGTACGTCATTGCAGACATATTCGTATAAGAGGAGAAATCTGACAGCGGTTCTTGAGCAGTTTTTTTCTGGCTCCACAGCTTGACGCAGCTTTCACTAGCAGGAATTTTATTTTTGATGAGGCTGTTTCTCCAGAAGAATACGTTTTGAAGATGGCTATCATGGTAGGGCTGTAGAGGAGGCGTATCTGATAGCTATTCTGAAAAACTCAACGACCAAGCTTTGCTGGAACACTGTCTTTAAAGGAAATGTTCATCATTTTTATGATACCAGAAATTTTTGTGAGGTCTATGGGAAGTTCTATATCTTATGTTGCCACGTCAAAGTCATAGTCATGCTTGCTTATACTCTAGAACGCATTAAACTAACTCTTAAGAAATTTCTTTGATTATGTCCTAAGCAGATGGTTTTTTTTGTTGACACATGAGTATCCATGTTGAGTTCTTTCATCTTGAATGAAGCTGCTAGTCAATTCGTTTTTGAAATTCGACAAACCAGTTTTATATGTGGTGCCTCTTGAAAGATGAAGCTTTGAAGAGATCATGCATATACCTTTCTCCGTTTAGAAAGATATATGGAACCAGTGGAAATTGATTGCTGTTTTCACAGGGATATACGACTTGGGTTTTCTAAACTGCCGCAGAGATACAGCAGAGGTGATTTTGATAAACTAGTGCTTTAATTTAGCAAAGAAGACCTGCGTCTATCTGCATAAGCAAGGCTTGTTTAAGGTGCTTCCTTTCTGGTGGGACTACAAGACCAACGTCGAAAGCGCATTAGCTATACTTCACGAACATCTGAATAGAACTTTAGTAGCACTCTTACCAGTGCTGAATCCGCAGGTCCACATTGGAGCGCAATTCATGACAGACGGGTATGTACATAGTTTCCTCTGATAGACGGATGTTCGTAGCTAGTATTCACTGTTGTTCATGAGGAAAGTGTGAAAAGCGTTTAGCGCATATACGAAAACAATTTACTACTGAAGCTGTGAAATATCCCCATCCTAGTCGTTATTTGTACGAGCTTCAAGAGATGAAGTTGGCGGTAGATGAATGAAAGGTACCTCGTAGCAGTGGAACAGAGCCTCGTTCGTTATTTTAAGCGTTCAACGAAATTAGTGTGACTGCCACCTCTGTGGCAACCCTTGACTTTAGCGAATAATAATGTTGTTTGACCAATATTTACACATTAGGCTACCTTGAAGTACTGCGAATTAGATTTGAGGGTCCATAACTCGCTCATTTAAATGCTTTCTGAAATGCGCGATAAACACGGCAAAGTTCTAAAAGAGCAGGTATAACGGAAGGATGCGAAACACGTGTGATCGGCTTTAAGACAAAGCTTGTAGCCCCGAAGCTGCGTTATTTGTTCTTTATGGGAACGTACGATATTGCTTTAGACGTGTAGTCTTGTATCACGTTTAGACTGCACTTCCGATGAGGAAAGGAGGGAGGAAGACAATGCTTAATCGCATTGATGAACATCATGTTAGCAAATCGAGTAAAAGTTTGGTATGCGCTGTAACGTTTTGTAGAAAGGCACAGATGAAATACCGCAGTGACAACGATATTAGTGTGATGTTCACAATCCAGACTTGCTGGAGTGCTCGCTCGCTTGCACCATGTGGCTGTTCACTGGTACACACATGCTGCGCCACATCAACTAAGTCCTAAATTACTGATGTATTGATCGGTTCATCTGTTATGTGTCCGGCCAATAGCTGACCAATAAATCGATAACTTTGCGGTGAATGTGCGGAGGAATAGCACATCGAAGCGAATTTCTTGAAAACCCTTTTGATTCGCTATCGACTGGTGCATTATAGGCGTTTTCTGGCTCATTGTCCACAATTGGTAACGACTTCCTGCACACTGTTAGCGACCTTCTGCACGTTGGCCCCCGATCTCCTGCGCATCTGCCGAGCTCCTGCACACCGGTTCCGATCTACTTCACACCGGTTACAACCTCCTACACATCGATCTTTCTGCACATGGGTTCCAGTCTACTGCGCATGGGTCTCGAACTCCTCCACATCGGTTCCCAACTACTGCGCATAGGTCCTGACATCCTCCACACTAATGTAAGAACCACTTTTGACTCCTGCTCAACGATGCAAAGCTCTCTGATGGCGCCGTCGGCCCCTGCATAGAACGTATCTAATAGTCGCCACTATCGCAATCGCTTGAAGACGCTGCAGTTGCCGGCGACTCGGATTTTAAATCCCGCAAATATTAAACGCCATGTAATTTGGCGTATATATGCGCTACTGAATAGAGATGTTGTGTATATCTCCCGCAGCCGAAGGCAACGGAATTTCGTGACACTCGGACAAACACACTCGGACATTTTCATCTTTAACCCTTCACTATAAGCAGTGATGATCAAGATTATCATCAAAGAGAATGAGTCGAACCCCTTCCCCCGTCCTTTCCTTCCACCAACATTATTCTTTCCTTAGCTGCGATCTAAGCCATACCACGAATGAGTGGTGGGGCATTCAATCATTGATAGAAAGGAAGACAAAGTAAAGGATAAGGAAAACCTATAAATAGTTTCGTTTAAATCTGACACTGGCTAAACATTTAGCTCATTATTATAAGTAATGATCTTTTCCCGCAAACGGAAGTTGAACAGCGGAAACGAGCATGTAGCCACATCAGGAAAACTTAGGTCACTTTTGCAATAATGAGAGCTAAAACTTCGCTTAGAATATTTAAACTCATCCAGTACATTCTGTGCCTTCATTATTTCTACTGGAAACAAAAGCGACTCACGCCTATCGTAGCAGTTTTGAGTGCTATTCACTGGTAAATCACTCGATGAGTACAAAGGTTGTCTTAGTGCTCGACATATTCTTGCGAGGATGTACAAGCTGATAGGCATGTTTTTCTTTTTACGGTGGTGAGTATAAGCGACTGACAACTTTTAGGCCTCTGAGAATGCAAAACTAGCTTGAGCGTAAGACATTAACGGTTTAGCAAGCTGGAAGGCACATAAGCAGTTTCGGTAATAAAAACCGCTAATTGGACTTGCATTTATGCAGCTATGAAGATTATAGTGGATCAGACCGAAGAACACAGTTTTAGCAAACTTTGTCTTGCGATCCCAATCCAGCCTTTTGCTTATAACCCCTTTGATTTCAGTTTTTAACCCTTTGAGTCGCCCTGGTACACATATGTGCCAATATTTTTCTTTTTTGTAACAAAACATCGGCTAAATTTTATATGATTTATCGATTGTCCACTATTTAAAGTGAGTTTCAGTGACATGAAATGCTGTAAAACGAGGGAAATATAGGGTGCCAAAATTCCGATTTTGCGATATACATGTCAAGATACGAAGGCCTACGCCTGTCGAAGGCATACTGTACAGAAACTGCATACTGTACAGAAACTGCGTTGTTTTTAGTATATAGTAGACATCAATAACTCCAATTTTCATGGAATGTAGAAGAAATCGTGGACGAGTCTTCTGCAGCGATTTTTCGGTCAGGAATTATTTTTGAGAAAAGAAATCAGAATCTCAACCCTTTTTTGAGTTCGTCTCTCAGATTCCATTCCAATGAAACTTCCGCAAACGCTACCTCGGGTTTGACGATTCATAACTCCACTCAGCATAAGCTATTTGAGCTATCTTATACAAGTTAGAATTGGCAAATCATGCATAACATAGTCGCTCCTAAAACTTTTGCAAAAGTTCTGGTTCTCGAATTTTATGATGTGAAATGTCGAAAAAGTCTATTTCGAAATGCTCCACTTTCCGGAATTTTACCTATTCGTAGGAGCAATGTTGATGTGCAGCTTTATGGTGGATTAAGAGAGAATGCCCAGGAAAATGCGCATGAATTATTTCAGTTGCACAGCTTCTCTCCACCAAATTTTAGGCTGTGAAAACCAAAAAGTGTGCCAAAAAGCAGGGTGCTGGCATACCCGAAAATCGTGAAATTTTCTAGTTTACTGACTTTATAGTTTTCACATCGATCCCGAGGCAACCATGGTGTATTGCATTTGCAACTATGATATGTTCCTTAACTACTGACGCTATCACGACCGTCCAGTTCCTACCATCACTTAGCAGTAACCGTTGATATGCGCTCGAAACAGAGCCCAATTTCGAGTCTTATATCTCCGTTTAGAATGTTTAAGAAAATGTGACTTCCATAAGCTTTGATAGCAAATACCTCATAGAATACGAAAACATCATGAGTACCTACTGTCACGCCTTTGCTTTTGAAATAGGATTTTTAAAACGAAATTAGCCGAAAACCCCTGAATTTTGACGTACTTTGGAAAGTGTGTATTTTGCCATTATAAGGGTTGTAGCATCGCTATTGCAAGTATTTTGTAGAAGAAAGCAAGGGCTTTCGAAGCCTTATTAAAACTCTTTACGAGTCATCTTTAACGATTTTCTGTGTGGTTTTAAATGCAACCAATCGTAATAAAACATCATCTAAACAAAAGGCCAATAGCTAAAACTAATGAAACGCAAACACAAGAAAGTCTCTCTGTTGTTGAAAAAGGACAAGAAAAAGCGGAAATTAAAAAAAACAAATCAAGCATACAAATGTGGAAAGGAGATGATGTAGAACACAAATTCCATGTAAACTAGCAATTGTATTTCCAAAATACTACACGCATTTGAAGTATATTTGAAGTATACTTACTGCTCACCTCACAGAGTCACAGCCACGAGATACCTTGTGGTGAGCAGCTAAGAAAGGAGCGTACCTGAATTTAGAAGAAGTCACAATGAATTTCTTTCTTCCTCTCTTCGTTTGTTTTTTTTTGACAAACCGCAAATGTGTTAGGACGCGAAATGCATAATCACTATTTTTGGTGGTACGTGTATATTTCTATGTAATGGAATACACGCGCATATTTCCGAACGAAAAAAAGATTATCTATAGTTAATCAGTTCTTAAGAATTTTACGGAGTTCTAGACCGCCTATTTAAGAAGTATTCCAGAATTGCGGCGCCTTGCTGGAAAGGAAAGGTAGCCAGCTATAATCGGGACTATGCGGTGATGTACATGAACAAAGTGGGTACTCTGGATTTTTTTAAAATCCAAAATGCTTTCAGAAATATTAACCATGATGTTAGGTGTTGCAAAGGATTCAATTTGGCAGACTTTTTGAGACCCGCGGATTTGCCGTGGTTGTGCAGTCATTCCTAGACAACCTTGTGAATATCGTTCAAACCGTAAGTTGAGTTTGTGTCATTTCTTGCTTTTTCATTCTTTAAATGAAGTCAGGAGATGATATGACCACTAATATTTATTGGGCAACATCGAAGTTCAACTTTGCTATCACTGTTATCAAAGACATAGTCCCACCTCATTTTGTTGCTGGAGGTTTTCCTATCAAGTTCAAGTCCGTCATGACACGACAAACCCACCGAAAGAGCCGAAAATGTTTCTTGAAACAAAAGCAGGGCCAAGCGCACCGATGCGACTCACTTGCCTCCAAGGTGACCCCCCCCCTCCCCCTCATGAGGGGAGATTTTCGACCCCCTACTGTGGGAGAAATAAGCCGTTGAAATAGAGAGGCGCGAAAGTCTTAAAGCTAAGGAGTGCAGAAAATGCCGACAAAACTAGCTAGAAAACTGTCTACCGACGCGCGTGTATGCGCGACGTGGTTCCCTCAAAACCATGTAGTGTGCACAAAAACTCGATTAACCTATTCAGTGCGGAAGAAGAGAATCTGCAGAAAGGTATGGACTAAGCAAAACATTGCAGCGTTATTAACAGCGAGAATACTATACTCTCAAACATCGTTGTTTTCTGATTTTCAGGAAAAGTAAACGTAAGAAGATCCAGCAAAAGTTTTCCCAAACATGAGGTTCCAGAAAACTTTATGCAGCGCGCGTCAAAACTATAGACCATCCCCAGTAATCGTACACATTGCACGATCACAAGCGACTTTTGACATGGTCTGTATATCAGCATATTCAACGTTTTGGGAAACCCGGGTATGCTGCGGTAGAACTCTCTCCTTATCTGTTCTGAATTTTACTATTTTTTGGTGAAATTACCCGCGTCAAAACTATATGCCATATTTCTATAAAGTTCCACAAATTAGGTTAGAATGAAAAATAACCATAAGACTAAGTTGGATGAACGTTACTGGAAAAGCGTGCTTTACATACGTTAAAATTTCGTGATCGTAGAGTGATTTTTTTTCGAGGATTTTAAGGGAATTTGTCGTGAAACCCAATACTTCATTACTTGAAAAATTTCATCGTTTTGCTTTGTCATTTAAAGGCCAGACAACAATAAATTTAGATAGATAATGGATGATACATCCCGACAGCAACAAAACAGGAGCAAAGCTACATAACGTGCAATGACTTCTAAGTTAAGAAGTTGCATGTTTTCGGGAAGCTAATTTCAGTGATAAGATTTCTTCGAATACGTGAACAGAAGAGCCACTGCTTCTGCTAATGACGACCGGAATACATTCTGCAGGGTTGGCTGCGTCTTACGAACAGGGTTTCGAGGAGCATAGCCCCCGTTTGAAACCTGTGAAGAGAAAGGAAACAACGTGCTTGTAACTTTGCTAAGAGTCACACTCCTTTCTTTATAGTAAATTTAAGCAGAAGACCAAAATTGATGTTCAAGCAAACGCGTTATTGCTTAAACCCTCCAATAAGGTTGTTCCGTTTATTTATTTATTTATTTATTT
>KN549706.1:43193-54409 GCA_000797555.1 Oesophagostomum dentatum | reverse complement strand
AGAAATGGACTTTAGCGCATGTTCATTTTCCGAGTAATATGGAAGAGGACCGCTGCACAAAATTCTTGAGGGTTGAAAGTTGGAAACAATGCAGTTGTCATGGATTTTTTGCTATGCTTGGGGCATAATGGAACCATGAAGTCTTTTTTTCTTTATTACGTTTAAGTAAGGTTCCTCCATAAACATTACGTCTGATAAATATCATAGCTCCAAGTTGTAGGCTCCAGAAAAGTCACTGCTCTTGAGGAGTAGTAGGGGAGAAGTCGGTTAAAACACCGTGATGGGAATAAGAGAATAGACTCCTTTCTTGGTGGTCGCCTTTCCGCACAATTTTTTAGAATAACCCTGGCTGCTTCAAATAGGTTGTGAAGTTGTGCAGGTTGTTCTGGAGAGAAGGGTTGTACTGTGCTTATGTTCCATTTGGAAATGCGCCCACTCTACTAATTGGCTGAAGTCAAAATGTATTTATATATATTTATTTATAGTTTACATCTGCTTAAGTCAGGTGTTGAAAATCAATAACAACAACATGCAACAACAACATTACAATAAACAATGAATAACTACTAAATAGAGCGTACAGTTTCGGAAAGAAAGGAAAAACATGAGAAAATCAGTTGTCAAAGCAATGGAAATCACATCATTTATTTGTAACAACAATTTTTGACCAGCTAAACTAAATGTTTGAAGATTGCAAATGCCTGCGTACGCGCTACAAGAATAGTCCTAATCAATGAAAGAAAAAAAGCTTTTCCTGGACGAACTACGATATTTCTCGCTCTAAGATGGCCTTTGGGGTAGGGATACGAAATTTTAGCGCTAACGAAGAGATACCAAAATACTTATTCCTAATGGTGGTGCGCGAGGTTTTTGAGTAAGGAAAATCGCCAAGTTTCCTAGTGAAATTGTTTTGAATACTTTCAGTGATAGGGATGTCCTTTTTTCTTTACACTTTGTATACTTTCAACAGAATGTTCTGAGTTGACAAAGCTCCGGATATACTTTCTCGAGTAAGCTTTTCTGCGAATTTTGGTGTAATACAGGGAAAAAATCTAATTTATTGTCGTAAGGAAGTCCTGAATGCCCTACAGTTGATACTTTTGATACAGGCATGCCAATAATTAAGATTTATGAAGATATGTACTTCCAGTTCTGAGATGACACAATTTATTCGTTGAGATTGGCAGTTTCCTGGTGACAGACCGACTAACAAGGCGATCAATAGCGCTCTGAATTATCCTGGCATGTTCAAGATTAGATGACTTACAGTAGTCTTTCAAACTGTCGGCGTGAAATTTACAAATTACGTCACTACTCTGCGGAAACTCCAGAAGAGAGCTTGCGTATATGATAAATAGGATAGGGGAAGGAACTCTTTTCTGCGTAGCATCGCTAACAGCACTAAACATATTTGAGAATGCGTTATCTACGTTCTCCACTTCTAAATGAAAGTTCTACCTTCCAGGCACTGCTCAAGGCAATTTACTACCGTGCGATGAAAGCCTAAGCTTGTAGCTATTTAAAAAAAGTTCCGAATGACTAACTCGACCAAACGCCTTAGCGAAACCGAAGATAGATAACGTCACACCAAGATTTTCTTGTCTTATATTCGGGTCCAGTTCAGAGATGAGTACGGTATCACAACATTCTACAAGAGATGAGCCATGCTTGAGTCTGAATTCAACTTATTGTTAGTAGAATTTAAAAACGCCTTGGAATTTACACCTAACAGTGTTAGTTCCAAATATCTACGTATATTCAAAAGTGTTAGTGAGTGATTAGGAAGAAATGGATCAATGTTCCTCTAGCTTAGTGACGCCTACTCGCGTACGGTTCATTTCAGTTGTATTATGTTCATTTTCACAATTGTTTCTAAGTTCGTTAATCCTTTTCCTTTCTCTCTCATTTTGTTTGCATCATTTAGCAGTGTACTTTGGGAGGAGTTGAACGATTCCGTTACTGAATAACTTCGAGGTAAGTGAGAGTGAAATCTGTGGAATGAAAATGCATCACCAAGCATTTTCCGCCGTGAGCTACGCAAGAATTCACCAACGTTGTTTGTCGCATCTTCATCACACGATCACTATCTGCGATGAATCTCTCAGTAAACTAGGATTCGTTATGGATGTGAAGACACTAAGGCTGATTCGTGGATCCCCCATTCATCCAAAAAATCTGTGCTTTGAGTGATTTTACGTTGGACAATCACTGTTGTATAAGTGTGTGCAGATAAGAGTGCTACAGCTGTTGCATGCGCAGATAGCGGATGATACTCCAAACTGAACTACCTGTAGTCCTAGCAAAGCTCTGGATTTTGCCCTATGTAGTGACGAGTGTCTTAGTGCTAGCTGTTGCTGTGAAAACGTACCTAGATCTGTTTGAATCTGAATCTACAAGACATTTCAAAAATTAACTATCTAATTACTAATCTCCCCATTTTTAGCGCTTCGGACTCGGTATAGCCAGTCTCGAGTAGCTCTCTGGATAATATCGGCGAATCTAGCTGGGTCCACACTTACTAGTCATTTGCGAAGAACCTCCTCATGGTGAATACGTATAAACTAAAGTGACTTGAACTTCTGTTTCTACTCATCTTTGTGTTTTTCAAAATATCATTTTGTGTAATAGCTCAAAAAATGTCATATAATTTCTTAACACTTCTTTAACATGTTATGCAGTCATTTATCTGATCTCCTTAAACGGGTTTCTCTTTACATGATCTGAGTGTTCTCCTGTATTGTACAATCGTAGATGATTGCAATGTACTAATATTCTATTATAACTGGATATACATGTTTAATAAACTTATTTGATGATTTTCTGTCATGAAGAAGTTTGTGTAAGGTGGGCAACCGGCCACTCTTATATCTGCTTCTATCTGCCTTCTGCTGAACAAAGGTAATTCTCGAATAATAGGAAACGGTGATGCGTTTAAAAACTGAACAGCAGTAGTGGATTGTGGAGAAAATTAAAGCTTCAGAGGTAAAGCTCAAAACCTCTGGTTCTCCTGGAGGATTTGAGGCAAAAATGTACAGTCTTCGTCACTTCGATCGGCAAAAGTGTTCCTTTTCCGCGCAAGATTGCAGCTGCATGGCAAGACCTTAAGCGACGCGTGACAAGCAACCGCCAACCAATAGCAGCAGAGAACCGCTGGCAATTAACCAGCACCAGCACGGCCCGCCCATTCTGGCTAACTGCCAGCGGTTCTCTGTTGCTATTGGCTAATCGACTAGCAGAAGTCGCTTCTCACGCGCCCCTCAGGGTCTTGCGGTGCAGCCGCGGTCTTGCGGGGAAAAGGAACGCTTTTACCGATCGAAATGACAAGGACTGTACGGGCTTATGGACGCTAACAGAATTGTGCAACCGCTTTTCGAAAAGCGTCTCTCAGCGAGTTCTGTACTGCTACCAATAATCGCTTCTTAAGTTGGTGACCTGCGCACGCCAAAAAATTTCGCTTACCTTACTGTCAAGTAGTGGAAGTGATGCCGTCAAGAGTTTTCAGAGTCAGGGGTTCCTGATCATGTCAAAAGTGACTATAATTCTTCCGCATCATCATAGACGGCTGCATGGAACAAAAACGGTCCAGATAAGGAAAGCGCCGGGAAAATACCTGTTCCAGAGCAGCTTTTATCTTCCTTGGAGCGTACTCGATGCTTCGTCAAGAAACTACTGAGATATCGCCGAGGCGGATGAATAAGGTAATCTTTTCTCCTCAAGAAATTTGAGTTTACCTGAAATAGGTTTGCGATAGATACTGAAATTATCTACGCATCCACATGGCATTTTTGGAATATCATAGTTATCTGCAAAAAAGCGTTCCATTTCCTTTTCTATTTTTAAAAATACTCCTATTCAGCGAGATGATAGCACGAAATCTTTCTGTTCTATTTACATCATAGATTTATGATACAATTTTATTTTATTCGTAGATGAAGAGCAGAGTTCACCTTAGCTGGACAAGTTACTTTTACATTAATAAGTCATCATTAAATTCGTTCAGAGTCTACAAAATTCCACTGCTAGAAATATGTTACGGAAGTCTCCTGCAGATTTTTTAAATTTTATGTTCTTTTCCTGTGCTGTACTTATTTTAAACCTTATCAACCCCAGAATCTGGTAGCTTCGACACTATTGTCCTGCTTTGAAACCAGTTTACTTCGCACGTATTCGTATTGATATATGCTTATCATGTTAAAAGATGTAGCTACAAAACCAAAAGCTCCTTGTGGAAGAAAACCAATACTTTCAAAGCATTGTTAGGACATTCCACGAATCATCTTCAAAATCGACTTCAACGATTTTCTGTTAAATTTCAAATGCAAGCACTGCAGTTGCTGAAGTGTCTTATTTGCACCAACCTAATACAAATGAAAGCATCTTATCTTCAGACTACAAAATATGTAATATGCAGCAGGACCTAGTACCTAACTGTTTGATAAAATTATTGGCGAACTTTCAAAATCCGCCAATAATTTTATCAAATAGTTAGGTGCTAGGTTCTATTGCATACTATAAACAACTTCACTCTCATGGAAGCGCCGTCGTCAATAGGTGAAAAATGAGGTGGAAATTTTGCTCCTAATCCATTTCGTATTTTTGAACAGCAGGTTTTATTGACTATAGAGGTTACTGGGCAGACAAAACTGTATTATTTTCAAAAAAAAAGTCGTGAACTGACACTGTTCAGACCAGGTTCTTTACTAAAACTGGAGGATGCTTTCGGTACTGTAGAGTTTTATGCGTTCTCACACGTAATCTTGCTAAGATAGCTCAGAACCCAAAAATGTAGCAACCTTAACTTCTACATCTTGGGCTACAGATATGGGACCAGAAAACCTATGTCAAATGTTCTGTTCTTAATAGGGCGAGAGCTCACTATGGATCATTTCAACCAGATGCTTGAGATGTAGTTGTTTTTTTTTTTCTTCGTGAAAGTGCGAAAGTTTCTCTCGGGAGTTGTGGCTTACCTGCGTGCAAGTGCATCTGCAGCTTCTAAAGTAGTTTTTCATGGAGTATGGGCTTGTCCCTGTTCTACCTAAAACTACACAATAAGCTGCAGATTTGAGAAACAGAGCCTGATTCGATACAAATACACAAAAGGCATAGATTATGTCACAAAAATTGATTTTTTACATCTTTCTCTCAGCGGCTTTCACTACTTTTAGGATTATAGAATTGATGAGTAGAAGTGCATACTTATTTATTTTATCCAATTTATTTATTAACAGACGTGCATAAACACGTAGAATATATTAAAAGAAAGCAATTCAAGTAAAAAACCGAAAGCTGTACCATCACTGAAACTAGAACAAGTACATTAAGAAATCTCTAAAAGAAGGGTAAACAGATTTAACTGGAGTCCTCTAAGCTAAACATACGATTAGGTGTTTATATTTAACAATTTTGCACTGCATTTCTCAATAAGAGCTCATTTTGATGCTAATGACTGAGTTGTATTTCTAACTACGTAGCTTTCTTGAACTGTCACGAAAACGACTTTTTATGGCTATCAGCCATATTTTTTGAAACGTTTAGCCGTTGCTTATATTGTCTTTTTAAAAATCTATTGAAAAGAGCCATGAGGGTAGAAATTCTAGCATTCAACCTCTACTTCTTCCTGAATGGACATTTTTGTGGTTCTAGTGAAAGCAGTCGAAAAAACAACGCAAGTCCTCCAAGTCACCTAATCCCACGAAAGTTTGATCGAGATAAGGGCGGCGCGTCGCGCGCACTCCTTTGCGGATAGCGAAAACTTACTACGTGTTCCGAATATAAGTTCCCGTGACCCAGAATACTCGGTTTCGTTCGGATCGCGCTGACCTATTTCCCGTCTCTCTATAAATGAAATTGCGGTAGCAAGAACATCTGAGCGTCTCAGATCTCATTTTACTTATTATCAGATTCACTGAAATAACTGCGCATTCCTTCGCGGTGTTCTCCCGCAAAATGGATCCTTTTTTTTCTTTCGAATTCAAACTGGTTTCCTACTCTGGCCTATCGTCGAAAGTATTACGTTGGCGAGTATGAAGTAACAATGAAAGTTTTTTTTGAAACATTGGGATTGTACTAACGACCGTATCCAACCTTTTGCCCATTCATCTTTAACTGTTATTTATTTCCTTTAGCTTTTTTGAAAAAAGTTTAATGCAACGCTTTTTATCTTATAATTTTTCTGTAGACACTCAAAAATAGGGATTCAGTAAGACCGACACGGAAAATATATTATATTCCGACGAATTGCAGCATTTTTTCAGGCATAATGAGAATAAGGAAGAATTTCTGGATTTTTTTTTGTTTGTACTTCTAGAAAACACTTGGTCATCCCTACCTGCTGACATTTCTTACTTGCCAACTTAGTTTTTGCCTTGTCAAGGATAACATAATTTTTTCCTTGAATTGACAAGAATGGCAGAAATTTTTGCTGCCTACTGTTCTATTTAAACATATGTAGTCCTTGCTATTTACCCGCTTACTAAAACGTACTAAATTCTAGACACCTCATGAAGTCGCATGCATTAAAAAAAACCATATTATCTCCCCATCGTTCTCCTTGCTACCGTAAAGGACAATAATCAAGCTGCAGCTTTCAGTGGCTCCACTGGAAATTTTCCATGAAAGAAAATTTAAACCGTATTCTACTGGGATCTGTCTTTCTTTCTGTGTACATACGAGTTTAAAGGCATGTCGCTGATTCTTTTTTCCACTTTTATTATTCAAAAAGCAACCAAATAACAACTAATTACGTGGCCAATTTATACCTATAAGTAGGGTTACCTTTACTGTACAATTATGATCATTGTTAGGGAAAATGACTGGCATAAAGGAGATTTTAAAAAACGGAAAAGTCGAAATTTTTGTGCCACTATATGGTCTTTCCTTGAATGTTGAACCAAAACAAATCTAACTATAAGATGAAAGTGTGCTTTTCTTGTCAATTTGAAAGTTGCTACCAGTTTCGGCGTATTACTGCTCTGTGTGCTTCTGGGAGCTGCGAGCAGCTACGTAATGATAGTGCTATTTTACTTACCTTTTTTTACTATTTTGCTTGTTCCGCTCGTCATATTTACGTCGCTGAAGTCCCATTTCACAAATTTTGAGCCCTCTAATTCAGTCTTACTTCTTTCATTCTAGCCATGGGCGTGGACTCGCACCGGCTCTTTTACCAAGCCGGACTGATATCCATCTGCGTCTCGACCATCACCATTACTGTACTGGCAATTACAATTCCAATATTGTATGTGAAAACTGGATCCCAGTACACTGAAATCAGTCAGCAAGCAGTGAAATTCAGGGTAAGAACAAATAGCTTAGTTTTTAGAGAATAGGAGATAATCGAGTAGCCTTTAAGGAATCGTCTGACATGCTGTGGACTGAAATGTTTGCTATGCGAGAACAGGGGCCACCTGGGGTACGATTCTTCAGCAGAAAACCTAGAAAGGCATGGGTAGATGGTGGAGTTTGTAAAGGTCAGTGTCCGGCCAGTGGCTTTCCTTTGCATATCCATTTGATTAGTACTACAGAGATAAATGTAGGTTTACTTTAGGATGCTTCACCTTGGCTTGCGCTCCTGGTCCACCGGGACCTCCAGGCCCACCAGGACCAGATGGTAACCCTGGCGAACCAGGTTCTCAGGGTGTCGCTGGAGAAGATGGCTATGATGTTCAGCTCGAGTCCGAACCAGATCTTCCATGTGTTGTTTGCCCTGCCGGACCTCCTGGAGTTCGGTGAGGCAAATATAAACTTAAATTTCATACCGCCCAGTTGTAAAAAGCCATTTTATTTGGGGGAATTTTTCAGAGGACCACAAGGTGAACGCGGTATGACAGGACATCCAGGCTTGCCAGGTGATGCTGGACCTGATGGTCTGAGTGGTATGGACGGTCCTCCTGGTAATCCAGGCAGACGAGGACCGCAGGGTCTGCAGGTTTGTTTTTTACTCCTCGCACATATAAATTGCATAGCACGAACACTAGAAAATTCCTTTTTAGGGACCACTTGGACCCAAAGGACCGGAGGGAGACAAAGCAATAGCTGGTATAGGAATCAAGGGACCTGTTGGACCACCTGGCCCACAGGGAATGAAGGGAAGACCTGGACCTCATGGTAAGGATCTTGTCGTATCGGCTGGTTACACGATCTATGGTAGAAATGGCCGCTGTTTTAGGAAAGGGCTCAAACAGTCCAGGAAGCCCAGGAAGCCCTGGCCCAGCTGGTCCAGCCGGTCCGATGGGTGCCGAAGGACCGATGGGAGTGGAGGGTCCATATGGTCCTCCTGGCGATCCAGGTAATCAAAGGCGATTAATATCCAGCAAAGTAAAAAGTAATAGTATTGTTTATTCAAGGTATGCCCGCATCATACTGCCCCTCCGACTGCGGAGTACAGAATATCCTGGCTGATGTAGTGCCACGCTCCGCCGGACCCAGATTCAATGAATACGCACCACCTCCAGGGCATGCAATGGACGAAGAAGTCGTTACATCACCACCAAAGTTAGTATAAACCTTATCTGTTTTGCGTAGAGACACAAGAAGCTCCTCTAGGGTGAAGTACGCTCCAATAAAGGATGATGGCTATGGAAGCCGTCGTTTTAGGGACTTCACTGCATACGAACGACAGATGAGGAAGAAGATGATCAAACGGCTGATGAAGATGAAGGGACGCCGCGTCTAGAAGCACTTATGCCCGTTTAGTGAATAGGATAAATGTTGAGCAATGCTAAATTATTGGGAAACAAAAACTTAGTGTGCCTAGCAAAAGTAGTTGAAAATGGATTAAAATAATACAAAGCTATTTTACTGATGCCTAAAGTCTTGACTTAAAGCCGTGATCGGAGGCCTAAAAGTGAGTCGGTTTAATTGAAATGATCATTGTGTACAAGCATCTCGTCCCACCTGTTGGCTCACTTCGACCGAGGTAGAAGTCAGGCTCGGAATTCAACGATGGACTCACAAATGTCTTCAGCGATCAAACGGAGTAGCTGCTACTACGATGATTGTTACTAATTTAACAAGCGCCATCTATCAGAGAATAAAGCTGTTTAATGAAGTTGTTAGTATCTAGTAATTTGCTACCTCAAAAACGTCTAATAGCTCCCATTAAAATGGATGAAGAATCCATTATACCTTCCTGTGCTATCTTGATCAAGGAAAAGTCGCAAAATCGAAGGATGATCTTGCTTAAATCATATTTGCCACCTTTACACTTTTCTTGAAGTCTCGTTCTAGTTCTTAATTCACCTGATATTTTAATTTGACGCAGAAGCCTTTTCTGTGCCAGACTATCTTGCTATCCATCTCAGCCATTTCCGTAAGAGGTTGCGGCAACGGGTGCAGCTTATTCACCTAAAATTTTTGTGTTGCCGTGCTCGTAAAAATTTAATTATTGAAAGTCTGGTAATAGTTAAAGTACATATCCCAGGGTAAACTTTCTTTTATGACAGCCAAAACAAGGAAGCTGGCATTGAATTGCTAGAATGTGCGGATTTGGCGAGAGCTGTAGAAGGTCAGATAGCTTGCAGGAGCATATGTAGTACATTTACAGGGTAAGGGCAAAAGTTTTGGCACTCAGCAAGATGCATATGTCAGCTAAAATGCAGCGGAATCTTACGGGGTTTCTAACATAACTTATATATAGCTATTATATTCCAGCTGGATATACAATAGCACGCCTCTTTCGAAGCAGTCTTTCATTTATTTTTTAACGCAGGCTTAAAATTGTAAATAGATGGTAGCTGTGGCGGCATGCAATTAATAATCAACAAAATTGTACTAAAGTAGATTCAGTAAACGTGAATGAGAAGTCGAATTCGACAGTAAGATAGAGGAGAATCTACCCTTTAACATACTTATGCACAAAGAATGCACATAATTGCTTCTTTCCGGCAGACTAACTTTTTCTGTCATGACGTCATCTCTGCTCTATGAAAAAGACGTGAAAGGTACAAGGTAGGTAGATTTATAGCAGAATTTTGTTGTCACCTCCAATAAAGTCAAATGAGGAAGTATTTGTATCGAAGATTCTTCGCTATCCTCAGATCTTTATGGTTTCTAACCGAAACCATGGTTATGCCACGTCGGCCTGGCAACTTTTTTTCAAGAAAAATTCTAGCTTTGTTTTGCTCGATGACCATTCCTTGGGTAACAACCGTGCACAATAGCAGCTCATTCGATTTCCCGCAGAAATACTCGGCACTTCTCCTAAGATACAAGATATTCCGCTGGCTTAGGCTGAATTAGTTTCATCCCTATTTTCGGCACCAAAAAGTGTTGTTGAGCTTTGTTCGTCTGCTTAAAAATCTAACACCTGTTAATATATAGCTTCCGATACTTGCACGGTAGCATTTGGACTATTTTGTTGCAAAATCAGTACATGGCTCGATTATGCAGCAGTGAGATATGCCCGATGAAAGGCGCCAAAACTTTTCCCGCACCATGTACACGAAGAAGCCGCAGTTGTCTTTCTTTTCATTTGTCCTCAAATAAAGTGTACATCAGAGAGATCTTATATCCTAGTGTAAGAAAACGCTTTTTTAGTTTCCGGTACAACTTTCATTAATTGCGCCGCAGTCACGTCGAATTAGCAAAATCGCATAAGAGCGAAATCATAGAAAATTCGGGTCAAGTCGCATGCGCCCTAAGAAAAAACGTGGATTTCTCACGTTCCCTAGTGAAACGCTGGTAGAACACGCTCTGTCCCGATATTATCGGCGCAAAAATTCAACAGCAACGGTTTCTTAAACAGCAAACAAAAGTAGGTGCTTCTGATATGAACGTGAATCCTTGCAACTCTGGAAGACAGCTCATATTTTCTAGTCAGCAGAAGCTCGGTTATTGGATAAAAAATGAGTACAGCAATTGATTGGTCAACTTTTTTTTATAAGTTGAGAGAAGCTGCTAACTGTCAGCTAGCGTCAGATGGTCAGAAAACATTGTTCGTTGACAAACGTCGAACAGAAAATGTAAACAGTGGAAAGGTGGAGTGACGGCTAACCATAAAACTAATTGTGGCTATAAATTTCCTTTTGGTAAAGAAAATCCTCTCTTTTTGTAGCATTTATAACATTAAATGTATTGTGATCCAAAAAATGCTTTACTTATCGACAGTTTCCATACTAATACTTCCTCAATTATTATAAACCATGAATTTTGCCTAGGCAAGTACATCTTATTAATGGCACATCATTGATGTATTTAAATAAATAAATAAATAAATAAAT
>KN549705.1:71703-89116 GCA_000797555.1 Oesophagostomum dentatum | reverse complement strand
GGTCCAGATCTCTATCAGCTCGTGCATAATCCGATGCGCAACAGAAAGAGTGGGTGCTTTTTCTATTAGTGTTGCTTGTTTACATTTGGTGCTCGCTTATCGTCGGCAAAACTTTTAGAGATCCACGCTGCTCAAGGAGCACGAATGGCTTCAGCAATGCGGGTCAACGAACGGCCTAAGATTGCTTTGGATCTTCAATATATGTTTAAAGAAAAGCATCGCGTTCAGTCTGAGCTAGGTAACCAGATGCAGTATGTAATCAGCGTGAGTTAGCTTTCATATCTGTGACTTTCCATTATTTATATATTTCTATGCCTTTCAGATTTTCTCATCTTTTTTCTTGTTCTGTTATTTTGCCTTGACTATTTATTTTTAGGAAAATCTGGACTCGAGGACACCACTGCACTTAAGTTTTGTCAACTTCCCCAATACTGAAGATTCACAGAAATGGCTGGAGAAGTATGTTTGTACTTCCTTTACTCGTTATTTTTCCAGTTTCATTTTATTTCTACTAAATGCATTAGTTCTATTTATGATCTAAATAGTTTCCCAATTGTGATCCCCCTCTGTGGCACATTTGGGCCTAAGTTTTGCTAGTTTTTCCAGATCTGTTGGCTTCTACGGTGGACTCTATACGCATCAGACAATCCTGCCTGACTTCACGCACAAAGGCGTAAAGGAAACATTTCCTGATGAAGAAGTTGTTTACATCTCTAGGTTAGCATATTTCCTCTCCTCTTTTACACTGGTGCAAGCATCGTCATTGCAGACACGCTAGGGACGTTTTGGACGGTCCATTGAACGTTGGAGCTATAGCTCTTTGTGTGTCCATGGATACAGCTAGAGAGGCACTTGGAGCTGCTCGACGTGGGCGTATGCGCGTTGTTAGACTACCTATAAAGAAATATGTGAAGTGAGTTTTGGGTTTAGCCGTTATATCCCTCTGTATTCATAAACTTTATTAAAAATTTATTGTAGATGGCAACAAGGTCCAATGTATCTGCCCTTCCCGAACATTATGCGCATTTTCCGTCATGTTCATGAGAGTGGCGGAGACTGGGAGACGGCACTGCTAAGTAATATCAGCAAGTAGGTTTGCCGTTAATATTTTCAGTTGTAGTTTAATCTCATGTACTTTTTACCAGAGTCTACTAGGAAATAAAGCACCGTTTGACCTATCTTTGCCGCTTTTTCACTCTACATAGTCAATTTGGGCGGGAAATTGGGGGAAAATCATGAGAAGTGATTGATTCCTAAATATTTTGCTTCTCACTTGGTGCTTTTGGGTTACTTTTAATGCTGAGTAGAAAGAAACCCACGAATGCGTGAACAGTTCTTCGTAATTCACTGGTTATCCGTAGTTTTTTTTTTATTTTCTTATTCAAACGGTTTCATCCTCGGTTTAAAATATAAATGTTCCTTTTAGGCGCCACCTCATAACTCCAGAGGAGAAGGAAGCCCAAGCGCAACTCGAGAAAACTAACCGTCGCAAGATACGTCAACGCGAAAAGAACGAACTAATCAAAACGATCTGTGAAGCGACTGGACATCATTAAACTAATAATCTTGGTGTAGAACGCTAGTTTAAATTATTTGGACCGTTTTACCGTAATTTATTACTTGCATTGTGATATACTCTATGTTTTTAGCATATTCTTATTACGATATCCCACTTACAACGAGATCCTTATGATCGGCCGTGTAATATCGCATCACTGAAACATGTTGACTTGTTTTTAGTTGTTTGTTTACTTGTTGCCAAAGAATCAGGAATATCTCAGGTGACGGGATGTTGACGCTCTTTCAATTCCCAGACATACGCTAGCGCTGTCTTTGCCTTGGTAGAAGTAGTGAATGCGTAGTTAGTAACATTAACATACTCCTAGTGCAATGTTATTCTGTATATTTTCATAATAAACTGTTATATTAGTGTATTTTTGGATTTACTTTATCCAAGTATACAATCGCATACTGATCAGGGCTAATCTGCGGGCGGTTACAGTGTTTCTGAATTTTTTTGTGTGCTAAGCACCAACTGGGAAGAGTATGTTTTAGAGCTTCCTTCTGATGCTGGCTGATACTCTGAAATTTGCCGATCTATGTGTTCTGCTCTCAAAATTACGTGATACCAAAGGTGCAAATGCGTCGGTGATTCGAAGGAAACTTTTCGAGAAATTTGCGGCTTCTTGTGCTGAGAAATGCGAAAATGGAGAGGATCCGGACGCCGCTTTTCATCCGGTTGGTTTTTAGGAAACTCCAACACTCTGCTTTTTTCTATATCACACCTTTAGCCCATGTCGCGGGCTTTGGGGACAGTTCTTTTCCTTCTTTTATCCGTTTTTTTAAAAGGTTTTTTATACTAAGTCCAAAGCATCTGATCTACTAGAATTTCAAGCTGCTGGGCTGTGCCAGGTCAACGGTTTAAAAATATATAATAGAGCGAACAAATTTTCTGACATTTGTATGACTCAGGGTTTATAAGATGTTCAGTATGTGGCCATTCCTTTTATCTGTTTAATTTTCCTTTACCTTTATGTTTGGGCAAAGGCACGAAGAAAACAAGGACATGAGACTTTTTGCGTGTAAACGTGGTGGATCCGCTTTTGTATGAGGTGTCCAAGATGGCGACTTCTAGTGCCTGTTCTAATTTAGAGCTGAAGTCTTCATTTATGTTGGAAGTCGTCAAAACCGTTGGAAAATACGAACTTCTCATATAGTACCAGAAAACATTTTTAAAAAATCACACAGAACAAGGTAGTGCACGTAGGAATTCATATATACAGCTAGGCGTGTCCTCTGTTCTACACTTTGGGCGGATTCTGAACCGCCCGCACATTAGCTTTCGCGCAGTCAAATTGGCTGTAAAGCAGTGGTAGAACAACTCATTTTGCTTCCTTTCTGAAAAAAAGATGAATTTCCTGTGTCCTGTTTCATATTTCGAGTTATATGCTTTTAAATATTAAATAAGAAACAGCTTCTCGCCAGAACGATAGCAAACTGTGCTGATTGGCGTTTGCTGCATCATCAGCTTGACCATGCGAGCAGCTCAGAATCCGCCTCAACTGTGAAACAGAGGGTATTTTCATAATTCCCAGTAATAGATGCTGATACTTTGAGTCGAGCCCCATTTTATCACTGCGATTATTTCTCAACGGTACGCATTAGTAAGTAAACTAAAGCAGAAGGTGCTCTTTTTTCTTGCTGTCATTTGATGCGTTGTAACCATCAAAACAGGCATGTTACCCAAAATTGAACTGTTTTTGGATGTTCGGTTCATGGCGTTCCGCGCAGGAGAGGGTCTTCCGCGTATCTATGCGGTTCTATTAGCCTTTTCGCTTCGAATCAAACTTGAACCGAACTGCCTTAGAGGTTCGCTTCGAAAGTTCAAACTTTCCTGTTGTCTATATCATAAAGAAGCCTGCATTTTGATAATTAAATTCTACAACGCTATAAATTTAGTAGAGTTTAGGTTCTTCGGCTAATCCTAAGCACATTGGACGTAAGGAGCCTAAGTATCAAACAAGTAAGTTCTTCAACAGTATGTTACCAACATTCTAATGCTCTATGTCGGACCATGACCAGAGTTTAGAAGAAACTGGTGGATCGAGTTAGTAAAGCTCTGGCGGTACCTTCTGCCGAACTTCGAGGAGCAGATGTTACGGTATCACTCTTACTTTGATAATTTCTACTTACAATTAGCTGTTCAGTTAGGTGATTTCAGGATGCGAAGAAGGTCTGCGAAGTTCTTGCAGCCGAAGTTTCGTCACGAATTGCTCCAGAAGATTTCGAGCATTTGTCTATAGCAGAAATTAATGAGAAACTGGATCATATGAGCGAGAGTTCAGGTTGGTTTTAAAAATCCCTTGCATTATTTGAACTGCATTCTTATGGTCCGTATTTTCCTTCTACTATGAGTCCTGTGAGTGCATATAAGCTTTTAGACTTTGCATATTCACGAAGTATCCAAAATAAGGTTTTTTATAATTCCTTCACTCCTTCCCCCTCGAATTTTCCGGTAGGGTTGCGCTGGTATACAGTCGCCTTCCGGAGGGTCACCCAGTTCGCAGACATCAGAAGAAACGCTCAGTCAACCGTAATTAAATGAAAACTCCTGCTTGAATTATTTACATGTGATTGGGTGCGCAGTCTGCAGCGTGCGGACTGACCAACCAGCGAAGGGCGACTATAGTTTTCGGCTGTAACTAATTTTGCCCTCATTTTTTGCCTATCTCTGCTATTTCTTACCTAGAAACTGAAAATTTCGTCAATATATCTTTAAGCATTAACTTCTGTGGTACTCAGCATGAATTGTAGCACACAGGGTCCAATTTATAATACTACGGCGACCAGTTTTCTGGTGTTGGTTCCTGGGCGGTTATTTGCTAAGATATACCACCTGTAATCAATACGTAGTGAAACCATAGTGAAAGATGTCATTGCGTTTTTGTATTCTCACAACCTTTTTTTTGAAGATACTGAAGATCTCCAATACCTCTTCAAAAACTGCTCTCAGGATGAACTGTTTTGGCTGTTTAGCATGATGATCAAAAATGTGGAGGTATTACTCTACAGTTATGCTACTTATTCTCAGTAGTATTCGGCACATTTTTCAGTCGACAATAGGAGTGGCAACAAACATAATCCTCTCATGGCTGGGGCCACAAGCTGTGGCCCGCTGGAACACAGCGCGCGACTTAACAGAAGTGGCAGCCGCAGGTAGCGACGCGGAACCGCGTCTTGGAGCCAATTTCCGTCCCATGTTGTTGGCCCGACTCCCCAAAGAAGGCTGGTGGGAAGTGGTTGGTTGTAATCTATGTATGAGGTGATTTATTTGGTACTGTTGTATGTTTAAGATCAGGGAGAACTGTGGTGATGAGTTTTTCGTGGAGACAAAATACGATGGAGAGCACGTGCTACTACACAAAATCGCCGGAGATCAGTATAAATGGTACACGAGGAACGGGAAGGATTTTACAAACGTATACGGAGACGATGTTTCCACAAGTGGAGTTTTAAATTTTGATTCTTTAGGATTACGGTGGTTCTTCCAAACTAAAGGATTTACTATCCGGTCGAATTCATCCCTTCTTCCGGAAGAATGTTACTGACTGTATACTTGACTGTGAGCTGATGCTATGGGACAAGAAGCTGAAGAAATTATGTGAGTGAAACGATGCTCTTTCGGCTCTATACCTGTCACATTTTTACAAGAATTTTTTAAAATGTATGTTGTTGTTCTCCTGATGCGCTTGCAATGGTCAACTGGTCAATGAGCATGCTATTCGTTGCTCATTGACCAGTTGACCCAGAATCTGCTTCGCGCCAGAGCCCTAATCCAAAGCGCAGTTAGTTTTCTGGATTAGCTTACGATTGTCTACTGATCCGTATGCATATCACTGCGCCACGCGAAATCGGCAAATTATCGATTTATTGAACGATCACCGGTTAACGGATCAGTAGTCGACCGATTTCCAGGATCGGCTTTCCATTATCTACCGATTATGAGATCGACAAATTATCGACGTATTGATCGACCGTCATTCGGACATATCGATTTTCTGAATCAGCTTTCAACTAGCTATCGCTTGTTATACATATTGTATACTGTCTCCTCAAGTATTCTGCGGACACACAAATCCCGGCGAACGCGTTGGGACGCGTTGGAGAGCCGTGGTCAGAGATGCCTGGCGCTCGATCGGTTACCGGATCCGCATCATTTATGTGTCCGCAGACTGCTTGAGCAAACAGTACGCTTAGCTTGGTACTCTAAGCACTGACCATTACCTATTTTCGAGGTGGACATACAGATACACACATACATGGACGCGTAAGCCTTTTACCATTCAAGATATTCCTAATTCTTTATTTCCTTTAATTTTGGACATGGTGTACCCCTTTGAATTCATTTTACTCTATGGTTACATGGATATATCGCGACATAGTTGGGCAATAACCGACACTCTCGTACCATGTGAGGAATCTTTACAGAACTATTTGGTATGGTAACCAGCTAACCACAGAGTGAAATGAATTCAAGGGGGTACACCATGCCCAAAATTAAAGGGAATAAAGTATTAGGAATATCTTAAATGATAAAAGGCTTAGCGTCCATGTATGTGTGTATCTGTATGTCCACCTCGAAAATAGGTAATGGTCAGTGCTTAGAGTACCAAGGTGCGTACTGTCTCCTCAAGTATTTTGCGGACACATAAATGAGGCGGATCCGGTAACCGATCGAGCGCCAGGCATCTCTGACCACGGCTCTCCAACGCGTTCCACGCGTCCGCCGGGATTCGTGTGTCCGCAGAATACTTGAGGAGACAATATACAATATGCATAACAAGCGATAGCTGGTTGAAAGCTGATTCAAAAAACTGATATATCCGAATGATAGTCGGCCAATATGTCCATAATTTGTCGATCTCATAATCGGTAGATAATGGTAAAAGCGCTTTCTTTCAGGTCGCCGCCAATTCAAATCTCAAAACTCTGAACACAGAAGTCACTCATTCCGGCACATTGATCCACTCGACCATGTTCAACTTGGTATTTTTACCATCCTTAGTCTTCAACTTATGCAGTGAGATTTTTCTACTTTTGTTCTTCAGCCGTGGTAGTTTTTGATCTCCTGTACCTGAATGGAAAATCGATAATGAATGCTCCTTTGCATCAGCGTATCCGAGCCTTGGAAGCTGGTGTACTGAAGGATAACAAGCATATCGAAACAATAGCTATAGCTCCTAGGAAGACTGTCAGTGCGAAGTACGCTACAACTTGTTTTGTTTGTTCACTGCTATCTGCTACAAGTAACTTACCTTTTGGTATGTAATTTAGACGGTTAATTCAGAGAAGAAGTTGAGGAGCTGTTTGCAAAAGCGCTGGGTGCAGGAGAAGAGGGTATTGTCGTGAAGCGGAAGGATGTGACTTATCAGCCAGGCACCAGGTATGAAGCCTTAACTGTATTACTACTATTTATCTTTTAATAGTGTGTTCATATTTCTGTTTACTTCCCCATTAATTTTTTTCCAGACTTTTAAAGTTTATTTGACAGTTTATTAATACTATTTCTATTCTCGTGCTTTTTTCTTTTTTCATTGCTTAGATGTTTGATTGTTTGTTCATTTCCTTGTCTTGTTAGCACACCTAGAGTGCAATAAATAAAATTCTATTCACCCGTCTGTCTATTTTATTTTATTTTATTTTATTTATTAATTTTATTTATTTATTTATTTATTTATTTATCGTTCTGCATACTGTCATATTAAAGGATGACCAAAAACGGCTGGTTCAAAATGAAAGCCTACTTGGGAGACAATGAAATGGATGTGGCGCTGGTAGCTGTCGATAAAGGCAAGGATGAACGGGTAACTTACCAGCTGGCTGTCCGGGATGGTAAATTTGCACTCATTTACTAACCTTCAATCAATTTTCTTTTTTTTCTTCCGAAATGAAGAGAGTTTTTAGGGGATAAGTATCAGACTATCACCCATTGCGCCTCGGGACTTGGTCGAATCGATAGGGACTACATCTATGATCTATCCGCAAAAGCAGAGGGACCTCTTTTGAAGGTCTGCTGAGGAATTTTTTTACACTTAGTTACCATGTATAGCGAGTTTACGTGTGCAGTAATTGAGAAGACTTTGTTGTTTCCTCGATTTATCGTAGGTTACTTACCGTCTTCTCTTTTTAAGGGCTAATCTGGGTAGTGAATGTAGGTGCTGAAGTAATTTGAACTACTTTGATCTGGTTACTAGACAATTTCAGGAACCTCCTCCAGAGCTACGCGGGTGGAACATCATCGACCCGAAAGGAGGATTCATTAGGAAAGAGCACTGGATTGTGAGCAACCCTTACCAACCTATTAGTTTTTTGAGCCTTATATTAAGTATAACAGGTCGTCGAGATGACAGCCGCGGGTGTACGAGATGGGAAGTTTATCGACCCAGTAATGAGACGAATCCGTTATGATAAAGATATTGAGGAGGTGGACACGTTGCAGATGTTTAAGGATTATGAAAAGGTGATCAGATTCTTTTATTACTGAGTCTCTAGTTGAAATGTTTTGTTTTTAGATGTTACAAAACAGTAAGCTGTCGGATAAAAGTCCCACGAAGGTGACGCCAAGGAAAATCACGAAGAGGATGATTGTAGAAGGAAGTGAGCTTCTTTCCGTTTTTTTTTGCTTTGTTTCTTTTCAGAAGAATCCTTTACAAGTCTATATTTCGTCTTTGAGTTTTCTTTGTCTTAGATGATTCTATAGGCATGGGGGAGGGGTGTATTTATGCGGCTATTGTTTATTTCCACAAATTTCAGCAAAAACTTAAAACTTTATGCTTTTAACTGGTAATTTTTCAACTGTCCGTGAAGTGCTGGTTCAGTAAGAACCACGATCAAAGTTGTACTTGGTTGAGGGCAGGAATTTCTGGTCTAAAGAGGTTGAATCATAGAAAAGGGAATTTTCCACGTTGGTCGCATTTTCGTACGTACGGTACGGTTGTTGTTTGGGAGCTAGTCAGTTCATAGGTTTCTGGTACCACTTCTCAGATGTAGTAGCGGTTACTTAACTGCTTATCTCTAGCAGACAAGAAGCTCACTAATTTATTTACGACTACTTGGGTGTGGCATCTGCACCTTACGCATTGAATGACCCACGAAGGACGAATTACTCTTAGGACAAGTCAACATATAGAAGTTCTTCATTTTTGCATGCTAGACTGGACGGCGACCCTTTAAATGGGAAGGAATGGAGGATATAATTTCCTTCGTATGTGTAAGCTGTGTATACATGTTTCTGTGTCTATATTTGACTTACGGGCACGACGTATGCAGATACTTCTTTTATAAGTGGAGCTTTTACGATGAACGCCTATTAGAGCTGAAGGATGTTACCACAGGGCAATGCATGTATTACCCTTGGTTCAAGTTTTTTAAACAGTAATTTGCTTTTCCTAGGTGAAGTGTGACGTTATAAAGTTAGAGATAGTTCCTTGATCTAGAATTTACCACGTTTAGGTGCTGTTCCTGAAGTCGATGCCAAGCAGATCCATACTGATTCCCCATTAGTTGGACGAACAATATGCGTCCTATACGGAACGGATGAACGGCTACGAAAACGTCTTATGGAGATTTTAAAGATCTATGGAGCCAATGTGGTCGCGAATCCAGGTGACGTCATTATCTTGTTGCACTACAATATGGGAATTCCTCGAATTTACCTATTTTTTAGTGGCCGACATGAGTTTGGTCGTAGCTACAACGGACAAGCATCCGAAGACAAGAGCTCAAGTACAAGCTGGCGAGACGACAGTTTTGCGATCGAAATGGGTGCTGAGGTGTGAGGAGGAAGGTCGGGTTGTAAAATGGTAGGTTCAACTGGATAGTATTTCTTCTTTTTCTCTTTTTTTACAGTAATTTTACTTTTTGTTTTTAGATTTTTAGTAACTGCATTTTTAATGATCTAACTTTTAAGCCCAATCTTTATTTTTTATGCATCAGTTTTGATTAAATTCTGACTTTCGCTTATCTGTCCTAGCATAAACCCCTTTCGAGCATCCCCAATAGTATTTCCTGGCCCAAAAGGAATAGCGACAGTTGTTAGTTATTGTTGCGACGCGTAAATCAAATGTGACCCGCTGTGGGGGCCCATAGCGATTATCTTTACGACGTGTATATCGCAGATATATCGTCACTAAGCCGTACGTTGATCAGATAGCGAAGAGGAAGAGATCTACTTGAGTTGAAAAGTATCGGTTTAGATAGCTAAGAAATTGAGAAAAGCCTGTATTCGAAGAATTTTACTTGAGATGATGATGAAGGTGTAAGAGTTCTTAAGGAACTAGGGCATATGGGCTGATAGTAGATTAGACTGTGGAGATTTGAAGCTTATAAATGTTATAGAGGATTTACAAGTGTGATATGGGCGAGTCGAGACTTAGGGTGGAGGGGGGGGGGGAAATTCCAGTTGATTTACTTTAAAAATGCCTGAAAATATTTCAGAAACTTTAAAACTATAAGCTAGTTAGCTGTTAACTCGAGGTTTACCTCTTATAACGACTCATATGTTAGATATGTGAATTTTCTCGTCCTTTAACTACCAATCTCGGTTTTTTTTAAGAATCTTTTTTCCTTATCGAGTTGATGCTTGATGTTTTTTGGGGTTTTTGGTGCTTGCATTCTGCCAGACGCGCGAGATTCCCTTACCAGGGATTTTTTTCATTCAAATGAAGATGGAGAGGACCTGCATCACGCTATAGGCCCTGTTCCCCTTAGGAAAACCCTGAAGTACAAAAGCGCTGATTTTTATTCAAATAGACGTCGCGCCAGAAAATTGGTTTGATTTTAGTTCAAAATCACCAAAAAACGGGATTTTTTGACCTGCAGGAACACTTGATGGACAACATGTCAACATATGCGCTCTTTTCCACTGAAATTTTGCTGATTTGCTTGTTACCGTTGTCTACGAATAGAGCAAAGTGGTGACAAATTGCCAGTTACTTGGCTGTTAAGTCGCGATTTACATCCCACAAAGATGATTGTTAATAACTATGCTGTTTTTGTCTGAAAATTTATTGTTTTACCAGCTACGGTTGTCTACGAATAGAGCAAACTTTAAACTGCCAGTTAATTCTCTGTTAACTGGAGATTTATATGTGAACATCTGTGCTCTTGTTCTCTGAAAACTTGCTGCTTCACCTACCGTAGTTCTCTCCAATTAGAGCATGCTTTTAAATTACCAGTTAATTGGCTGTTAACTTGTGGTTTACCCCCTATAAACTGTTTTCATCTGACCCATACTGTCAGCTGACTTCTAGGCAATTAAGAAGCAACAGTTAGAGTGTGAAGCTGGTCCCCATGTCTCATCGTTGAACGCCCCCGTCTCCACGACGAACTCGCAAATCTTCTTTGGCTGGCCGCCGTGTGACACATGGTGCGCTCGACGAGAGATTTATGTATTTGCTAGTTGTTGGCCTTCATATACGAAACTCTCAATGCCCCTAGCTGCCAAGACACAACGCCCCAGGCATCGATTCGTAATGGTGACCTGTTAGGCCAGTGGTTTATGCTGGTAGCTAGTGGTTGAGGCAGGGATTCTGTGGGATTACGATAGTTTTGATGCTAATAGGGGCTAATCCTAGGATCAGTCTATACTGTTAAATAGACAAGATACCAATTTCATGGCGGAATAAAGAATTATGCAGGTATCTGGAACATCGGTGGAGGATATTGGTTAAATCCTCTATCGTGCTATTAAAATACAGTAACCTTTTCGTTCTAGGACACCCGACGAAGTACTGAATGAGGTTGATGGAGGATTCACGTTGGAATAAGACTTCAGCAGCTGCTACGTTTAGCAAAAAAGCGTAGTAAGTGTATTCAAACACTGGATTTTCTCGTTTTTGATTATTGATTTATTGATCTGCAAGTTGAAACTGTTCTACATATTGTAATTATATTTCCTTTCGCACTTTTTCTTTACTTTCTGTGATTGATCCCAGCTAGATTTCATCGGCGTGCATTGTTACTGTACTATTCTTTTATGATCTTCGTGTTTCCGAATTTTCAACACTCAATGAGCCACTACTGTTCACGAGATTCTTGTCCTGACACTAACTGGAATTTCATCGTGGAACAGCTGGGTATTCACTGACGAGTATCCGAGAATGTGAAGGATGTTTCTTTGATACACCATTGGCCATTATATGGCTGCATATCACAGTCTGCTTATGAAGAATATGAGGAGTAACTGTGGTTTAATCGGGGGAAAATGGTGGGCTCCAACTGCAAAATACGCAGTAATCAGCCGGAGAACAGTAAAGTAATGACCTTTCGGCAGGAGGTAATTATCCAGGTTAATTGTGATCACTCAACCAGGTGGGACAAGTGGGTATCTAGTGCAAATCCGTGACCAAGCTGGGTATAGTCGGGTGCTTATTGTTGTATGAAAGCTCAGAAATACGGAGAGATGAATGCTTAGACATTTACTTGTAATATTTCTTGTCATATATTTTTAAGAAAACTTTTTTTTGATTTCTAGTTTTCCAGCTTTTGACCTAGCTAGTCCTACAGTACCTCGATGTATTATCGCCACATTTTCTACAGTTTTTTTTACTTACATGAGGACATCACCGTGATTTTTTTGCGTCTGAATATTTAAAATGTTTTTTTTTAATTTGTGGTTGTCGAATCCTCAGCATTTTTTGTCAATGCTTGTATCTTACTTACCATTACTTGTATTTGTACTAGGCGTATTTCTATGTAAAAATTTATGAACATGTAAATAAATTTGAAAAGATTTTATGAATCATTTTATAGCTGCTTGTTTACATACTTTTTTTTAAAGAGAAATGCTAATAGCTAAAAGGGAATAGTTTGGATTTTTTGCAGCTAGTAAGGACTTTTCTAAGACATAAAAAATGTAGGAAAAGGTGTAGAATTACTTTGTATTTGTGCTTCCTAAAATTTCCAGTTTCAGGGATGTTTGAAAACGGAGAACGGAGGTCGTGTACGCTCGTACTAGCATGCAAGAGCGTAGTGTTCGAGGTTCTGCGTATTCTTTCGCGATTTTCACCCGTATTTTATTGCTACATGAAGAAATGAAAGTTTTCTGCTATTGTAAAACATTGTCCAAATATTCTCAGGTGGATTGAGAAGCAGAATAGTCAGGAGAAAGTTCAAAATGTCTGTAGGAAGTGGAATTCTAGCGCAGGAAGCGAAAACCAATTACCCTGCCAATGCGATTTTTTCCCAACTAATTTTTCTTCTTGGCATGAGGAGAGGACAGAATTGGCACCATTTTGAACCTATATCTATCCTCTTTCATCGTAGAAAAATACCGTCTTCAACGTTTACTAATAAAAAAATCCTCAGTCTGGAAAAGGATGCCAAGGTTCCATTGAAAACTGCAGAGAGGCAGGATGGCGGGCAGACTGACTATCAAAGAGTATAACCTGAATTTCCAAATTTTTCCCACCTGAAGTCTGCTTGACTGGGCTGGTTCGCTTTCCAATTTTCTAATGATGGTATTAACTGTTTTGCCTGTTTCGCCTCTACCCCTAAACAAGATTCTATGTAATCGTATAACACCTCTGACGCTCATCAGTAGGGAAGGATGGTGTACAAAGAACTAGGTGGGGCTGGGGTATTTATATGTTAGAAAAGGGGCGGGAAGGCGGAAGTAGATCAAAGATGTAGAGAAATTGGTCTACATACTTTTTGGATAAAGTTTTTAAGCACTTTTACAAGACTGCAATTCCAAATACTTAAATATATAGTATAGTAATAAATTTATTGTAAGTTATACATTTAATAATACCATTATTAGTGGTAGACTCTTCGTAGTTTAGTTTATATAGATGCTTGATATTGATTGATTTTTTGATAAGTAGTAGAACACGTTCTAAGAAATGTTCATATTTTGAACAAGTTCGTGCTATTCTCACGACTTTGGAATATATCATAGAAATTTTAAGTTGGTAGCTAATAAATGGAGTTCCATTAGATAGTCTATTAACTTTGAAACCATAATGATAAGTCTTTTTATACTGTTTGGTGTTGATAACGTTATTTTTTATAGCAGTAGTCAAATCTAGAAAATTGCAATTATATGGATCTGCGTGATATTCGTAATATTTTCTGTAGAAAATCTGGAAAAAAATTGCACAAGGGTTTTAGAAGAGAGCTTACTTTGGGGTATAGAGGTTATGGAAGTGAAAATCTAATTTATAAATATGCGGAAGGGTGGCCAGAGTTTGAGGTCATGTTCGAAGCATCGAGGTAACTTACCTATTTGGCTACCATACCATGAGTAAGATTTCTAACAGAAAACCGGACATCTTTACGTACCAGCCTAACGGGGTAGTATCAGAATATTCAGTTATTCCTAAGTTTTTATAGTTTAGCTAATTTTTTTTTACAGTTTCCCGTTTAATTTCCTAAAATTTCTGTAGTATTTTCTTGATATGTCGAAGACTAGCGGCAAAATCTGTCCTGACCTTTTTTTGGAAAACTCCACTAACTCCACTCCCAACAAAGTTGTAGTAATTTAACATAAACAGGTAAGAATCTTTTTTAAAAATCAAAGAAAACATTATTCTTCTTGGAAAATACAGTATTTTTAAATTTATCATTAGTTAGTTAACTTATTAGGGCCCTGAACGAGGATTAGATCATCCAATTTCCTGATGCCCTACTCCCAGGAGAGCCTTAAATTGGTTGGGTAATTCATCAACCCTAGCCCCTACCCCGCTATGATAAGCAGCCTCAGATCCGACTGCAACGATTTACGGCTGATCCTAGCTACGCGCTTTTAATTTACGACGTGACGACGTCTGGGACGGCGCTTCTATTGTTAGAGAAAGCGCTTAGGAGAGATGGCTAGCTTGTCTTAGACTTTTCCTAGAAAAGAGTTCATTTTCCGCGCTGAAAGGCTTTTATTTTGGGAAAAATCTGCTTGAAACAGCGAATTTTCGCTTTTTTTTCTGGGAAAATTGTATAAATACCCGTAAGAAGCATAAATGGTAATTAATTTAAAATAAATTTTCATGAAGCAGAGAAGTTTCCCCTAAAAACCAATCAATACCACCCTGCTGACCGTAAATCTCGCCTGGCTGTGTATCGCCATAGTCGATGAGATCGTTTAGACGATAAGCCATGGTTACTGTAGGCGGCCAACCGTCGGCGATTTCGACGCAGTGCCGGGTTTTCTGCCTAAGAACCGCGTTTTTCACATATTTTCTAGAATGCTTACTTTGAGTGACTGTTTCTTTGTTATTGTGATTAATTTTATTGAAGAAATCACATAATGTGCCAGCCTGACCGCTAATCTTAGAGTTACTGCTTCGGCAAGTGGTATTGAGAGGCCTGAAAGTTGATCCTGGTTTTATAAATTTTAATTATGTTTGAAGGCTGGGCTAAGGCGGAAATTTCGAGAAATTATACCCCAGTTTGAGGAAAAAATTCGATATGATAGAAAAAGTTGTGTATTTTCGAATTGGACCAGTCCTGAAATAGCAGATAGCAGTTTTCAAACGAACTTCACCTCGATTTTGAGTTGGGAATGGTTCTTGAGTATTCTAACTCACCTTGAATCGAGATAGATATCATATTTCTAAAAAATGGTCGAGTTTGGCAGAACTTAAGGATTTTTTAAAATTTTTTGAAGATTTTTCCCGACGTTTGAACTCATTTGTTTCCGTTTTTTCTCCTTTTTCTTGCAAGTGTCCACCATCGTATCAAAATTTTTGGTTAGGAATTAAGTGCGATCGATTAAAAAAATAAAACTGTTTGAAACCCTAAATTCCTCCAAATTCCTAGTCCTTTCAAATACCGCGCCGACTGCTATCTACTTACGAACAAAGTGATCCCCAATACAGACATGTGTAGAGCATATGAAACGGGAATTTTATAGTCTTTGCAAAAATAGTTTTTTCTCAGGGAAAAACCTACATCTGTCAAAAAATAGTCTCTTCGCCAAATATTTTCAAAGAAAATCGTGATATCTAATTTCTCCTGCAATTTTCGCAAATTTCTGCATATGGCTGTACGTGTAATTTAATTCCAAAGTCAGTATAATAGATTTTTTTCGAAAAATTACTAACTGCTATAGCTTCGCATAGAATTCTCCACTACTTTTCCTGAGAATTTTTTTTTCAAAAGACAGTAACAAGTTGTGCAAAGCGTGAGTACGACAAGAGGTTTTATGGATTTTGCAAGCGTTTATTTTTTTGAACAAAAACATATGAAACATGTCAAATCCCTAAAGAAACTAGCGTAAGTAGGCTAGTTAGGCTAGTTTCTGTGGACATTTCTAACATGTTTCATGTTTTTTTTTTTCGAAAATCTTGATTGATCTGCTAATTGAAACATGCCAAGTATATAATATATAATATAAAATGAAATATGGAAGCAGTCGACTAAAGCGGGCATGGTTTTCACATAATATGCGCAATCGACAAGAATTCTGTGTGAACTGAGGAGGAACCAGGAATCGATTAAATAGCAAAAATGAAGTAAAATCTTGTCAAACCCTTCCAGAGACACCAAAAGAATTTTATTCTATGATTGTTAAGATATTTTCTTCTGCGGGAATCAGAAATTTTAATATTTGAACAAAAACTGAAGGGTCTCTTGGAAATGTTTACTGGGTAACGTCTACGTGTTTCCAAAGCACGATTATTATTGTTAGTTTAACAGAAAATTTTGGTTACTTCTTGCCTAGTGATTTGAGTATCTAAATTTTTTTTCAGTTTTTCAACCTCGCAGGAAAGGCTGTCTTCAAATTTTTGAGAGCCTAAGGAACGCCTACTACTGGAAAGATATGTCAAGCTAAAATTTTGAGTAAAAGGGTAACTTTTTGGCAGGTCAAGTTCGAAAAACCTGGAAAAACGTTCAGTCCGAGTTTTGTTTTCATTATATTTTATTTGTTCTTTTTTTATTATAGGCACAAACTCTCGTAAGATTCCTCTGAAGCAGAAAATAGAAGTCGTACTGGAATACGTAGTTGTGAGAATGAGAAGGGAGTTGTATTACTTTTAAACCATGTTGAACTTTGGGCTTTCTACCATATGTATGAAGTATCTTTACTAGCTGAGCTTAATTTAACACGTTAAGCCTGCCCGGATTGAAAGAATGTTGAGGATTGTGGTTGCAGTGGTACTTTTATTGCCTATAAGATAACGATCAATAGTTTGGCGGTGATTTGCTTGGAACTGTTTTAATACTGAAATAATATTTAAAGCCAAAACAGATGACTTCCAAGGAGATTATGGAACTTGTAATTGCCGGCAAAATCATATTAGATAATGGAAAAATCTAAATTTGTGGATCTTAGGTGTTAGACTGTGTTTAGACACGTTTTCGGAGGTAAATTTCCGGAAATTTTTCCCTAGAATTCAAAAATGGGAAATCGAGGGTGTCAGTAAGCTTTGCTTGCTGTTTATCTGGTAATACCGTAAATGTGAGCGAATTTCGGAAGAAAACGACATTCCAAACGACCTATGCAGAGGTGAAATTTCGTAAAACGTAAAACGTGAACCGAAAATGCTTGTAAGTCGTGTTTTGTATTGCATTACTTGTTGTTTGCCCGCATTCCGCTCTGCAAATTCTCGATTTTTCTGCGAAATCCCGTAAAAGGTCGAACGAAAGTTCTCGCACACCTCCAATGACCCTGGGTAGCTTTCGTACTTACGTTTTACGTTTTACGAAACTTCACCTTTGCACAGCCATCATTCGAACCGCTTCACCCTCTGCTAGCGCCAAAATCTTGCCCATAACTCTTCGCAAATCCCTCACTAGCGGCTCTAACTCACAGAAGCTGATCTCCACGGGGAGTTCAGAATATCGTCGGTCGGAGTGTGCGGATCGAAACGCCATAAATCGTGTAGTATCGACAAATGCTCTTAATAAATCAGTGCTA